>APFE030274952.1:23586-54991 GCA_000404065.3 Pinus taeda
ACTAGCCCAGAACGGGTCTAGCAACAATCAATCAATGCTACTATGCAAGCTCCTAGTTGCAATTAAAAATTGGGTAATGAACACCTACTTGGATTCCAGCGCTATTGTTTGATGAAGAGATGTCGCTCTCGCTCCTTTTCTCTGGTCGGTCACGATCCTCCACTATCCTCGTGGATGGACACCTGCACATGCAAAGAGAAGACAAACACAAGCGTGAAATCTAGTAAAAGCAACTATACATCAGTCAGAAAGGATGTAATTCACATTAACCATTATAAGGCAAATGAGAATGGAACCATAACAGTAGTCATCTATCTTTTATTAATCAAAAACAGAGAAAGGTACAACCAATGTTCTGACGCTGAGTCCTTCTCAAGAGGGTCCAGCCAGCAAGTCTCATAAGCATTCACCCTTGGAGGTAGATCTCCAAGACAAACAACTCTCTCTCTCACCAACAAGACTTCACAACCTTCCTTAAGCTCTCTAGCAATCCACACTTTAACACACCAACTGCTTATTAGGAGCAGCACTAAACACACTATGAATTCCTTTATGTCAAAAACTATCCAAAAACTAGCTTCTCATGGCAATGGTGGAGGCATATATAGGAGAAGGAGTCTCCATGAATGGTGGAAGGATAAGCTTATCTCCAAGAAAGGTGGCTCATATGACGAACAGACATGCCATAGAAGGGAGGGCGACATTTACAAGGCCAACAACCAGGTCTGGAGTCATCTAGAAGGCTGGCTGTTAGAACAAATTCGCCTAAACAGGATCAGCGCGGGTGAATAACTGGACTGGCGCGCTGACATCGCATCTCAATAACAGGGGAAGCTGTGTCAGCGCGATTTGGTACAAACAGAGGATGCGCTGGGTATAAAATTCGACCAGCGCGGGAAACTCATGTGCTTCCGCGCTGGCAGCGCATCGGTTGCACTGGAAGCCGCCAGTCAGCGCGGTTATTTCATTAACAGTCGCAATGATCAAATAAACTTTGGCATAGAGGGTTATTTGGCCAATTCAGAGAGCATGAGCATGATGGATTTGATTTCATGACACAGTAGGGAGACTGACAAGGAGACAGTGACAAATTACTGTGTAATAGGAAGTCCTCTCAATCCATGACAATCAACCATCATGTCACAACCTCCTCATGCTGCTCCATCGTGGAAGGCTGGCCCCTCCATCTCAAGCTACATGCTCACTGCAACATATCATGTTGACCCCATCATGTGTCGTTCCCATGTGAACCTGCTGTAATGATACTCCAACACAATGCTAACACATCATGTACATGCTAGCCCCTCATGTCTGAACTAGTTGGGTGATCAATCCAACCATCATGCTCAAACCATGAGAATGCACATCCTCATGCCACCATCGGTCGTTTCTCAAAACATCCTGCCACATCTTGAACTCGATCAAGAATCCATCCTCATAAGTAAGCCATGCTCAGGTCCATGAAGTAGTCCTCATCTCATCTGCGACATGTCCATGATGTTTGGTACCAATATGCTATATGAAATTAGCCACATCAATCCCAACATCACCCATATGTGTGCCTCCTCAATATGAAGAGACCACCTCATCAAACTCCAACTCTCGGTTTGTAAAATCCATGTCCATGAAGCTACCTCCATCACATCTGCAATGTGCCATCCCTCAAGTCTGTCAAGTGCTCTAGAGAACACCTCTCCATCAAGTCAAGTGCCTCAAGAGAAAACCTTTCTCATGTATCCATGTGCTGCCCATGATCAAAGATCAATAAGCTCCCATGTGTAAAAGTAGTTGAGTCTCGGCTCAACCCATACCCAAGTGTAGCCACCAAGGTACCATCATCATTGTAACTCCATCACCTCAAAGTGTCTCATACCGATCATCCACACCAAGTCACCCTTTCAAGTCACACCCATGTATGCACTTGAAAGTATGCACCTGCATCTCAGCTCCTCAATGCATCAAATCCTCCAAGTCCACCATATATGAAGTCTCCAAGAGTCACAACAATCTCATGTCATCATGAGCTCCATGAGTCATCCCCAACCAACACTCTAGCAAGCATACAAGTCTCCACCCAAAAGGTCTCTGCAAGATGCCTCAGCTCTCCATGTAGTAAGAATGCCCCATAGACTACTCACAACTCCATCCAAGTCCATGGCTTTGTTGCACAAGAGTGTACAACCTCCCCATAGTCTCATAAGTAATAAGTCTCCATGTCACATAAGAAAATCCATCTGCACAACATCCATGCCTTGATACACCTCATTGGATGCCCATAAGTGACATCGCTACAAGTGCACCCACAATATGTCCCTGCATAAGATTGCCATGCTCCATGTCTCCAACCTGATGTCCATGACTAAGTTTTCCATGTAGCCCAACCAAGTAGACTCATCAAAACCATCGGTCATCCCTATCCAAGCTGCAATCTTCGGTTTAGTGAACTCAGTCACCTAACCATATCATCATGTCATGAGTTTTCTTCATCATAGCTCCTCCACCTAAGTGTCCACCAAGACTATGAGAAGTCCACCCAAAACATCATCAAAACGAGTCCCTTCCATCATAGCTCCTCGGCCATGAGAAGTCCACCCAAGTGTGTGCCCTTCAAACTGTCCATGAGTCATGCCGGGCACTTAGCCATGTGGCTAAAGCACAACCCACTCATCCACAACGATCATCAAGTTCCACCCTTGTCACGGGCCTTTGTACCTTCCACCATAAGGTCACAAATAACCCCAACAAGTCCTGCAACAATCAACAATCCTTGTTTCTCCATACAAGGTCTCATCATGAACATCCATGGTAAGATGCTCCCTAGCTTTGGCAAATTGGCTTTGCCCCTTCCTCCACACGGTCCATCTACCAAATGCTCAAATGAAACACATGTATCAACAATACTTACATCATCATCATGATCATCATGAGGTTCCTCCATGAGAGTATCCTCATCCATACATGTCTGCAAAATGCCCGATCCTGGTCCAACTTGATCAAGCTCAAGTTCATCCTCCATCACGGTCATGTCTGCAACATCTTCAACTATCAAGGCTTCCTCTTCCTTATCACATTCTATAGCTTCCTCCTTATGAGTCAAAGCTATGGAATGCTTCTTCTCAAGAGTTATCACTTCCCACTTCTTTTGAATCAATTCCTGCCTTGTCTTCAATTCCTTGGATTTTGCTTCAAACAAGTCCACTTGCTTCACAAGTCGATAGGCTTCTTCCCTATTTCCATCAGAAATTCCTTCCTTGACCAAGACACGAAGAGCATCCCTTGCTTTGAACATAACCTTGTCCCATTCTGCAAGCCTTTGTTCAACCTCCCTTGATTCTTCAAGTAGACTCCCTTCAAGTTCCTTGAAGGTTTCAAAACCCGTTTCTTGCAAGATAGACATCCTTGACTCTTCACCATTACGAGCAACCTGCTCAACCAGCTCAACCGAGCTCTGATACCAACTGTCACGCCCCCAAGCCTACACTGGTCTTCCAACCGTGCCGGCGAGGTGCGGCACCACCCCACACTTTCTTTTTAACAATACTTATGTGTGCGGACTACGCCTAATTCACAACTGATACTTAGTTTGTGTTTTGCAACCAAGTAAACATGTTATTATCCTTTATACTTAATGAAGCCCATACTCATTCATTAACCATCACAATTATAAAACAAGAACAACAACAATTGCAACAAGTATAAAGGGGAGGGGCAACTCCCCGTAATGTGAGTCTGCCCAACCGTTTATTAAGAATATCAGTTTTTACAATACAAGTGTACTTGGCAGATTCCAAGCCAACACTTAGTCAAATTTACAACTGAGGCATAGAACTGCCTTTACATCATTTGTGCACTCTTGCATAGTAGAAAGAAGTTCACCCGAACCACCTGCAACACTACCTCAAGCCCGACACAAATCTGCAAACTCAACGTCCACCCACAACACACCTGCCAACACTTCGCCTTTCCAAAATGCTACTCCAACATGCGGCTCAAGACCAAGAGAAGCGCATGAGATATGCACACTTCTCTTACCTTTTCTGCACACTACAAGTCTGCACCACTTATGCGAAGATGATGAGTGAATGCGTTCGTTCCAAATGAGCTCAACGCCTGGTTTATATATACTCTTCCAACGTGGGTTGTGTGTGTGGGTGATAGCCCCTGGACGACCCCCAAAACCATCGTAACACACCTCAAAACGCTCTTTTCCAAGTCGGTCTTGCCACAACGTAGCCTCCTCCAAGTCGCAGTATAAGTACCCCATCGTTTCCACGCATTTGGTTAAGTTCAGTCTTTCGTCGCATTTTGTGCGGATGTATCGTCGCATTTTCTGCGATGTCGCCCAATGCTCCGCCCGAACGCGTTCGTGCACGCCCGCCCGGCGCCCGGCGCCCGCCTGTCGCAAATCTCCCAAGGCGTTACAAAAGTGGTCTATGAGACCTCAAGAAAAGAGAGTTTAATTGTCATTCATTAAAATCTTGTTTTTGTGATCAAGGAGTAGGGAAAGAAGTGTTCCAAAATCGCTATAGTTGGGTTGACTTAATAAGTCAAGGAGATTGGAGGTGTGGTTGATGATAGGGAATTGATACTAGATGTGGGTAAGAGCCGGAGAGTCTAAAAGGAAGTTCTTTTCATCTTCCACCTTCTTAGTATCATAAATCTAACAGATTCTATCGTTCTCGTCCTAGGGAGTCTTGGGAGTAGACTACTGCCCAGTCTCACTCCGAAGCTTATGAGAGTTAGTTCTAATCCTAGCGATGTTTATTTTCTTCTTAGTGCTAGTCAACATAGAGAGATAATTTTGGTTATCAAGGGTGAGGTTGATCACCTCTTTATAGTATCGTAGCTTCCTTTTACCCTCTAACTCTTTATAATCCCACATCTTATCCTTAAAACTGGAGGTAACAGTATCAAAGATACTATCCTTATTTCCCATGATGATCTTTTCCTTAACTCCCCAAAGGTTGAGCCAAGACTGAGCGTCCTGATGCACACAGGTGGGATTTTTGACTAAAGTTTAGAAGTAATTTTTGGGAGCCTCTTGGATTCCATATTGTGAAGCTTCTTCTTATACATAAGATATCTAAACATAGCCGCACTTTCAATGGGGGACATAGGTTATGAATTGCTTTTGGATCATCTCAATCTTTCTCCACTACTCCTTAGATATACTGCAACCCCAAACTTCACATCCATATAAGATAATAGGGGGGACGAGAGTCTCAAAGAGGAACCTTTTTTTACTCCAAATGTAAAGACCGACCGACTTACAATTGTTTTCAAGCTCATAATAATCTTTCTAACCTCCAAAACTTCTTTTCTCGATGCTATAATTTTAGTTGAGCTGATGAGGAAAGTCAATAACCAAATATTTATAAGAAGAAACCTGCTCAAGGCAATGGTTATCATAGACAAAACTACCATGGGTGATCTTTTTGGATTTAATGATAATGACTTTAGTCTTGTTAGTATTAACCATCATACCTGTCACACCCCCAAGCCTACGGTAGTCTTCCAACCGTGCTAGGTGAGGTGCGGCACTACCAACCGTTTTCTTTTCACCAATACTTACGATTGTAGACTATCGTAGGATTGGGGGCGTGACAGTTGGTATCAAAGCAGGCTGATGTCCAAGTTGACGATGAAGAAGTGTTGATCGCACTACACTATCGTGAGTTGGTATCAGAGCAAGGTTGCTCGTGACGAAGTGATAGTGAAACAGGTTTAGCAGGGGTGAAGCTTAGTGCTTGGGCCAAGCTGAACGACAAGGCATGGCAGGTTGGGAAGAATGCGAAGGGAAGCTCTTTCTTACCTTATACAGGTTGAAGCGAATGAAAGAGGAGAATCCCCGGGTTCGAGAGAAGCTTGCAGTCTTGGAAAAGAATGTTAAAGACGAGCTTCTTCAACTTGGATGGACAATGGATCAAGATGAAGTTGCAGATTGTACTGACAAGGAAGAGGAAGCCATGATAGTTGAAGATGTTGTAGACATGATCATGATGGAGGATGAACTTGAGATTCATCAAGCTGGACTAGGATTGTGCAGTTTGCAGACATGGATGAATGAGGGTACTCATATGGAGGAACCTCATGATGATGATGTAAGTACTATTGATACTTGTGTTTCACTTGAGCATTTGGTAGATGGACCGTATGCAGGGAAGGGCGAAGCTAGTTTGCTGATGCTAGGGAGCATCTTACCATGGATGACTATGATGAGACCTTGTATGGAGAAGCAAGGATTGTTGATTGTTGTAGGACTTGTTGGGGTTGTTTGTGACCTTATGATAGAAGGTACAAAGGCCCGTGATAAGGGAGGAACATGATGATCGTTGCGAAGAATGGGTCATGCTTTAGTCACATTGGCTAAGTGCCCGACATGACTCATGGATAGATTGGAGGGCACACACGTGAGTTGCTTGGGTGGACTTCTCATGGCCGAGACCAAGAGCAAGTCTTGGTGGAACCTTTAGTGGGGAAGCTATGATGGAGAGACTCATGTGATGATGATATGGTTGGGTGACCGAGTTCACTAGATCGAAGATTGCAGTGTGGATAGGGATGACCAATTGTTGTGATGGGTCTACTTGGTTGGACTACATGGACAACTTAGTCATGGACATCAGGTTGGAGACATGGAGCATGGCAGTCTTATGCAAGGACATTATGTGGGAGCACTTGTAGAGGTGTCACTTATGGGCATCCAATGAGGAGTGCCAAAGCAGGGATGTTGTGCAGGTGGATTTGCTAGTGTGACATGGAGATGTTTTACTGATGAGCCGATGGAGAGGTTGTGCACTCTTGTACAACAAAGTCATAGACTTTGATGGAGTTGTGAGCAGACTATGGGGCATTCTTACTACATGGAGAGTTGAGGCATCTTGCAGAGACCTTTGGGCCAAGACTTGTATGCTTGCTGAGATGTTGGTTGGGGATGACTCATGGAGCTCATGATGACATGAGATTGTTGTAACTTTTGGGGACTTCATATATGGTGGATTTAGAGGATCTGATGCATTGAGGAGCTGAGGTCAGAGACTTTGATGCAGGATGGGGTGCATACTTTCAAGTACATGCATGGGAATGGCTTGAAAGAGTGACTTGATGTGGAGGATTGATATGAGACACTTTGGAGTGATGGAGTTACGATGATGATGATGCCTTGGTGGCAACACTTGGACATGGGTTGAGCCGAGACTTAACCACTTTTGACACATGGGAGCTGATTGATCTACGATCATGGGCAACACATGGATAGATGAGACAGGTGTATACTTGTTTCTATGACAGACTTGAGGATGGCACATTGCAGATATGATGGAGGTTGCTTCATGGACATGGATGTGGCACATCGAGAGTTGGAGGTTGATGAGATGGTCTCTTCATATTGAGGAGGTACACATATGGATGATGTTGGGATAGATGTGGCTGGTTTCATGCATTACATTGACACAAAGCATATGGACAACATGTTGCAGATGAGATGAGGGCTACTTCATGGACCTGAGCATGGTTTACTTATATGGAGATGGATTCTTGATCGAGTTGAGGATGTGACAGGATGTTCTGAGAAACGACTGATGGTGGCATGAGGATGTGCATTCTCATGGTTTGAGCGTGACAGTTGGACTGGCCATCCGACTAGTTCAAACATGGGGTCTGGAAGTGAACATAGACGTGTTAGAATTTGTTGGAGTATCATGGCAGCAGTTCACATGGGACGACACATGATGAGGTCGACACGAGATGTTGCAGCGGGCATGTAGCTTGAGATGGAGGGGCCAGCCTTCCACGATGGAGAGCAGCATGTGGAGATTGTGATAGGGTGGTCGATGGTCATGGATTGAGATGATTTCCTATGTATGACATACTGATGGGGTATGGTGATCTTGGTGACAGATGGTTGCCGGGACGAGACATGGTGGAGACAGTGGTTCTACATATGTTGCAGAGATGTTTGCAGTATGTGGAGGAGTTGACATCATGGATGATACAGTTGATCTTGGTGGATGGCTACCAGGATGGTATGTTGTCAAGGATGACAACGACTTCAGGTGGAGGAGGATGTTACAACCTGCGTTCTACGGTTGAAGTGCGAGCTCTCTCATGAGCGTGCGATGACATAATGCGCACAAGTGAGAAGAGACCGAGCTACTTATATGGCGTGGAGCATGGGTTTAACATTGTGGAGGCCGACCTATGTTTATGAGGAAGCTGACATGACTTTGCGATGGTGTAGGGACTTTGGGCGAGTCGGCTGGGCAAGCCAGGACCACGCCCTACACTTGGTATATATTGGGTGAGCGTGGAGCTCATTCGAACCATCATCCAACTTGGATCATCTCTCAATACATCACTTGGACGCAGGCCGAAGGCGAAGCGGAAGTGCAGGTTGGGCGAAGTCGCCGTGCATGGTTGCACAACGGGTGACCCAGGCGGGCGCCCGTTCAGGGCTGCACGACGGGTGACCCGGGTGAGGGCGTCCATGCAGGCGTGCACGACGGGTGACCGGGTGAGGGCGCCCGTGCAAGGCTGCACGGCGGGTGAACGAGTTGGGCGTGCGGGTGACTGGTGAGGGCATCCGAGTAGACGTGCATGACAGGCGGCCGGGTGAAGGGCGTTCGTGCAGACGTGCACGACGGGCGGCCCAAGTAGGGCGTCCATCGAACGAAGAGTTGGTCGACACGGTGAGAGCGTGCGGACGGGCGGCCGGGTGTGGGCGCACTGTGCACGACGGAACAGTGGAGACGAAGGTTGGAACCGGAGGTCGTAGTTGGGCAGGTGGTACTACGTGCTGTTTCACATGATTTGGGCTGTTGCCAAGGGTTGGCTAGTGGGACTGTGTGTGGGAAGGTATACACGGTTTGGGTGTTTGATGACCAACGAAGTGCGAGCCGGGTGAAAACGTGCGACGAGGCGAACGATGGGTTGGTGAGTCGTGCGGCGACCATGCGGAGGTGCCGACGAGCTGGGCAACCGAGTTTGCCGAAGTTATGAAAAATTGGCTAAATGTAAATTTGGGGTTTCCTAAGATTTAACTTGTGCATTGTAAAAGTGAAGATTGTATACTATATTGATATCGGGCAGACTCATATTGCAGGGAGTTTCCCCTCCCTTTATACTGTTGTGCATTTCTCTTGTATAATGCTGTTGATAATGAATGTGTATGGGTGTTCATTGGTATAAAGGCACATTAATAATACTTGGTAGCGAAAATAAAACTAAGTATGGATTGTTAAGGCGTAGTCTACAATCGTAAGTATTGGTGAAAAGAAAACGCTTGGTAGTGCTACACCTCGCCTAGCACGGTTGGAAGACTACCGTAGGATTGGGGGCGTGACAATACCCATCTTGGAGTAGTAGACATGAAGAGTCTTAAGCTGCTTGTCAAGGTCATCGTGGCTCCTTGCAAGAAGAATGATATCATCAGCATAAAGGAGAAGAGTAATGATAATACCAGCAAGCTCGGTGCCTTTGCAACATGCAGTTTCTAGACACTCCTCTTGTTTATCGATGTAAATACCAAAAAGGGTAGGGGAAAAGGGACAAACTTGCTTAACCCCGATATTGCATTTAATATCTTTAGACCACCCTTCGTTGGTCTTAAGCTTGGCAATGACAGTCTCGTAGAGGCAGATTACAACAATCCTCAGTTTAGGAGGAACCATGATCTCTTCAAGCCTCTCCTAGAGCCTATCTTTAGGGACAGTGTCAAAATATTTTCTAAAGTCCACAAAACAACAAAAGAGATCGGTTTTGCTATTGTGGCATTCCTCTGCGATGATCCTAAGAGCGACAAGGTGGTTGATGGTCGAGTGATGTCTCTTAAAACTAGCTTGCCCTTTAGCTCTTTTACCCTGGCTCTCAAGCCAAAGGCTAAGTTTTTTTTCTCGAATGAACCCATAAAGCTTGGCTAGGATGTGGCTAATCATAATGGTCATGTAGTTAGAGGGAACACTTTTGTCCCCATTTTTGAAGATATGCACAATAATGCTTTGTGTCTAAAGCTTAGGGAAGCCATGCTTTACAACCAAATTGAGAAACTTTTAAAGATGAGGAATGAGGATAGATTTTCCCATTTTAAAGATCTCAACTTGGCAACCTTCAGTATCTTTGGCTTTCCCATTAGCGATCTTATTAATCCTAGTCTCAACGTCTTCGAGAGAAAAAATATCATCCTTAATAGGAGTGTTTAATATGGTGCCCATGGTCTCGAGAGAGTCATATAACTTCTTAAGATAATTATCCCAATTTTCTAGGGGGATAGAATGATTATCCTTAGTTTTACAAACAAGCACATTCTGTCAAAATTTTCTGGGCTCAACTTTAGAAAGGTGGAGAATATGCTCTTGTCTCTTATTAATATATGACCTCTTATTCATCTTAATGAGAGCGTTGTAAATACTTATATTATGGAGCTTAATGCTTTCATTAGAGGCCTCTCTGATAGCTTTCCTGGCAATCTTACAGTGTTTGTTATACCAATGATTGGAAGTTCCAATATTTTTCTTATAAGAAGCCTTATTAGAGAATTTGCTAATGGTAATAGATTTGGTAATATATTTTATTAATTTAATATTATTATCCATAGTTATATACACTATCAAGAATTTTTTTAATTAATTTACTTATTAATTATCGGTACGATATAATATAGTTTTTATTAATTTAATACTATAGTATATAAAATTATATAAAATTTTATTTTATATTTTTATTTTGATTTAATTTAATACTATTATTGAAATTGTATATAAAATTAAATGATTTAAGAAAGTTTAATAAATATCTATAACATTTACTTAAATTTATAATATATTATTAAAAATTAAAAAAAACTATTAACAATAATTAAATTTATATTTGTTTTAAATTATTATATTTTTGATCTCAGACTTATGATCGATTAGTGATTTTCAAGTGAAACTTCCAATTAATTCACAGAGATTTGTTTTTCCGAATTATTATTATTATTATTATAAAAATAATTATATATAAGTTAATATATAACTATATAATTAAAAAATAGTAAAAATTATTAATAATAGATATTTACTTCTATTTTACCATGGAGATTCTTAATCTCTAAATAAACTTTTGTTATCAGACTTTAAAACTTTTGTTACCATACTTAAATGAAAATACGTGTAAAGTCTATAAATTGATATACTTCAATCTCTTCCAGAAGGTTTTTGGATATCGATCGGTGAGTTTTGAGTGCAATTAGAAAGGCGTCAAAGATCGCCGTAAGATGGGGAGTTTAATATATTTAAAACTTGAATTTCTTCAATCATCACGAGGAGGTCAGGGATTTAATGTATTTAAAACTCAAATATTCGTTTCACGAGAATCGTTCAACTCTGTAAGCCAGCGAAGACGTCATCATTTTGACTGAGCCAAAGCTCCGAGAGGCTCGAGCTGACCATTTCATTTTTGGTTTTCATGTAATTTCCATTGCTGTATTCTACAATAGTGCCGGAAAGCGACACTAGGGAACCCGGTGGGACCCAGGTTTGGTTTATCGGCATTTCCAGGAAGCAGAACACAGGGAATGGGTACTCTTATATTTCCAATAAAATAACCTAAAAAATGAAAAATGATTGCATTTTCTTTACTCTAAATAGAAGTCAATATGGTATAATGTGGAGTTTTTGTTTTGTTCTCTGCTAATATGGTATAATGTGGAGTCGTTGTGTTGTTTCCATAGAAGATCAATTCTCCCTAGCCAGTCGAGTAGCAAGAGATTGTTTATGGTTGCTTTGTCTTTGACTTGTTTAATGATGATCTTGGAATCTGAAATTAGCCATGATACAATTTAGAAGTTGATAATAGAGATAGATATAAAAAAGATGTGCCTAGTAAACCCCCAATTGAGTAAGGACCACTTGGGTGAGTATGACCCAACCCCCCAGAGACAGACACCTAAATTCCCACCCAGAAATCCTTTTGAAAAAATGATCTACAAGCCATTGCCAATCAACAACTCTGTAACTACAAGGTTTAATACGATATCCAAGGTATTTCTTACCATTTTGGATCATCACTGCCTCAATGCCAAAAAGATTTTTGATATATGCAATAGAATCCATGTCACATTGTCCATGATACAAAATAGATTTATGACCATTCATATGTAAGCCAGTGGCATTTGTGAATCTTCTGAAAATATGAAAAAGACATAGCCATGCAAGTCAACATAACATACCCATGATGACTACATCGTCAACGAAGAAACCATGTGATATGCTGATGTTGTTTTCCATTTGCAGAGCCTGGAATTGTTCTTGTGTGACCACCCTTTTTATGTGCAAGCTAAACCCATCCGTCGCCAAAATGAAAATCAGGGGTGAGAGGGAGCATCCCTGGCGGAGACCCCAGCCAACTCGGAAGAAGTTAGATGGATATCCATTATGATAACAACATAATTGACATTAACAACACACACCATGGCCCAATCGACACATCTTGGCTGTAGACCAATTTTGATGAGAACCAGTCTAAGGAAACCCAATCCAGATAGTCGTAGGCCTCCTGTAAGTTGACTTGCATAATTGCAGCATTTAATTGTTTGGAATGTATCATATGCATGCATTCTTGTGCATTTGCAACAACGTCATGTATAAGCCTGTCCTGGACGAAGTCGTGCTGTTCAGGTGAAATATGGCGTGATAGAGTGAAACACATACGACCAACAATGGTTTTTGAAACGATTTTGTAAATGAGATTGCAGAGTGATATAGGTATGAAGTCTGCAAAGCTAGTTGATGGACAACACTTCGGGATGAGTGAAATATAAGTGGAGGTGATATGGTTATGAATATTACCAGTGATCCTCAATGCCTCCACCATACCCAGCAAGTCTTCTTTGAACAGATCAAAGAAATGGGTGAAGAGTTCTACTGCCCATTTGTCTGGTCCCATACTTTTATCACCCTTGAAGGATTTTATAACGCCAAGTAATTCCCCTTCTGTGACCTCCTTAAAAAGTTCATCATTTGAATTCTCATCATACATAGTCAGGTATGGTTCAATCCCCCATATGAGGTCCTCCGCAACAATATCTTCATTACAACCATATGCACTTTGGAAATGGGCGACGCCGACATTACTAATCTCCTCCTGTGTTTGGATGTATTGTCCATCAACTCTTTTTATCTCCCATATAGTGTTGATGTTGCGTCAGTGATTTGCATAGCGGTGGAAGAATTTAGTGTTGCGATCACCTTCCTTGATCCATAAAGCCCAACTTTTCAACTGCCATGTGCATTCCTTTATAGAGAGGAGTTGTTTCTTCTTTAGCTCAAGGGAATGTATGCCAGACCGAGTAGTAGCAGATAGACAGTTGGAGGACATCATAGGGAGTAAAGAATCCAGTTCCCGCTGAATGTCAAGGAGATCCTTTTGCAGGTCCCTATATTTCTGTTTCTGCCAAGATTTGACCTCCCCACGAAGGATGTCTAGTTTGTCAAGTATGTTAATCATAGGGGAAGGGCCATTTGCACAAACACAACCCCATGTATCCATCACCAACTTATTAAAGTTCGAATCCTCAAGCGAGATCCTATTAAATTTGAAGGGTATGCCCATGCGTATATCCATTTGCCTCCATTGCAATTTGATGGGTCTATGGTCAGACATAAAATTGCAGATGATATACGCGTGGACATCACCAAGACGGCCCAACAACTGTTCTTGAACCAAAAAACGATCCAGTCGCTTGACAACATATGCCTCGCGAGTGCGACCATTGTCCCATGCGGGCGTCATTTTCCCAGGGCATATATCCACAAAGTTGTGCATCAAAATGGCATCATGAATCATCCTAGCTAGGGGATCAATATTCCTGGTGCGACCCCACACTTTGTCCAGTGCGATAATGCAGTTGAGGTCCCCAACGATGACGAGTGAGGCCAACTCCATCATACCAGAAGTTATCAACCTGTCCCACAATACAAACCTATCCTTATATGGAGCATAAATGTTCAGGATATGAACGTGACCACCTAGGCCTTAGATGTTTCCCTCAAGCAAAATGCCCGCAAAGCACTTGTAGGCTTTAATTTTGACCCACCGAGGGTCCCATATGGCCACCAGCCTGCTAGAGAGGCCCACAGTAGGAGTAGAAAAAATATACCAGTTCGGAAACATTTTCCGAAAATATTGAACAACTTGTGGAACAGAATGCATGGTTTCTTGTATAAGGATGATGTAAGGATGCATAGTGGAAAGGAGACACTTGAGAGCTAGGTATTTCGGGGCAGCCCCTAGACCCCTGATGTTAAGAGAAATGATAAAAGTCGCGAGAGTTCGTTTTCAGGCATTCGTGCTCTACGGGCCCATGAGGGAGGGATGTTAGCAATAGGTACATCTACCAGAAAGTAATCCATGGGAGATGAATGCAGGTTAGTCTTGGGTCATCCCCGAAAATGACAGCTACCACGATTTTGTTTTCGTCACACTCTAATATTCCCTGCTGAGGATGGGTTGATATGAGGTGAAGTGAAGCCAGGAGGTTTATGAATGGTGAGAGTGCATAAATCTAGTGTTTTCCTTTGTAAAAGTAAGTCCAGGTCACTGCCAATAAAGTTAGAGGGAGAGTCTAGTGGTGAATTAGGTGGCGTGACACTATTCCTAGGACCCTTAGCCCTATTAGGGAAGTGGGAGCGTGACGGTGAAGGAATGTATGAAATATGTGAGGTGGATGGAATGTCATGGTATGGATGGGGTGCCAAAAACAAAGTAGGTATTTCCTGACAGGGGTAAGGTCTTGGAGAAGGTTGATAGATTCATGGGACAGGACTAATAGGAACTGAAAAATCAGATATGGTAGAGGATATTGAGGAAGACAGAACCGTAATGGGCGAAGAGCCATATATGGAAGAACCAAAAGCATGAGGTCGGTTAGAATTAGAGCCACGTAACATACCTGTCTGTTGCCAATGTAGAGCACCGTGTTGCTTGTTTTAACCAGGATGACCCCTGCTAGAGTGTGACATCGATGATCCGTCGAAACATTTTCGACCATGCAATTGACCTCCCGGTCGACGTGGGCATTGAGCCATCAGATGTCCAATATGGTGGTAGAACAAGCACCTGAAGGGTACCCCCCAGTAGTCCAACCTATGCGATAATTGAGTCTCACCCCAGTGTAGTTCAATTTGGTCCGAAACACCTCCCCTCGATACTCCTTCTCAATAAGTATCGAGGTGACTCTTTTGTCTGGAGCCCCCAGAGATCATGGGTCAACATAAACAAATTTTCCAATTGCATTGCCAATATCCATTAGAGCTTGTTTAGTCCATAAATCAATTGGAAAGCCAGGGAATTTCACCCAGATCAACTTGTTCTGCAGCGTGTTATGAAGTGGATTATACCCGATATACCATGAGTGAAGAGCTAGGAAGCTCTTACCATTTATCCACGAGATAGCTTTGATTTTCTCCAAGTCCTCCTGACTAAGAAAATGAAAGCTATACCATCCTTTCAATAGGCAAACAACAGTCGGCAAGTACCCAAGATAGATTTCCATTTCCTTTCGACTCAATTTCGCATCTCAGAGTCACTCATTTCAGAAAAGTATCACCTACTGATGAGTGCCCGTTTATGGAGGCTGGTTATACGATCAAACAGAGCAACATTGTCCAAAGCTAGAGTTGGAGGTGGGGTGATGGTTTTGATAGATTGATGTCGTTGCTTGGAATGTCGACCATGAATTGCATGCACGCCACCCTGTGGAATAAGAAGCGCATGATCACCATCTGGCACCCGATCATCTCCCTAAGATAGTGTGCTATGCATCGAGGGAGTGTGGGCCACTACGACATTTGTAGCTAGATGTGTTTTTTCAAAGAGACTCAACATCCAAGTTGGCTTAGATGAGATCCTTGTTGGAAGACACGTTGGATGCCAGACCCTCCATAATCCAAATTTGGAAAGAGAAACACACAAAGAATACCTGTAGGCCCCTTTGACAAATTAAATGAAAAGTGCAGGGAAGTAGATGGGAAAATCAGGATGGAATGTCCTGAATTAATCACTCTGTACCTCGGATCAGGCATGCAACATTCACGAGGGAGAGAGAGAAAGCACAGATTAAATCATGCAAACCGTGAAGGATTAGGACACCACTAGAAGGTCATCCAAAATATGAAAATGCCAAGGGTACTGACACAAGGAATAATCTGCTAGATTTGGAGTGATGAGCAAGGTCTGAGATCACATGGGAAAGCGTCTGGATGACGTGTGGCCATAAATGTTATGTGTTGCAAGGTGGTACATGCCACGTACCCACTGTGAATTGAGACAACTGCCAGAAAAGGCAATATTCTGGCAATCGGAAAATAACCATAGGGAGCCCAACATTGATGGCCCGTCGAAACTAGTAGCAAACCAGAGAGAACGTAATGAAAAAATAGTAAATGGAAGGCCTACAGTCCCTCACAGCTCGTGAATGAAGGCAACCGCCAGAAAAGGCAGTATTCCGGCAATCGGAAAATAACCAGAGGGAGCCTAGCACCAATGGTCTGTCGAATCTAGTAGCAAACCAGAGAGAAGGCAAGGAAATAATAGTAAATGGAAGGCCTACAATCCCTCACAAAAGCAACAGAAATAACACCCAATGTAGGGCATCCAATTACAAATGCGGAAACCACAATGATTATAGGGTCTAGAAATAATGATGGAGTTGGTCCATTGGTGCCAATGCAGAATGTAAATGTTTGCATTCAAAGGAGCGCAGCCGAGAAGAAAATGTAGATAAAAATTTCCAAATCGGGTTAAAATCGGATGGCATATGGTCGAAAAAAGAGGGGATGAAAGTGGGTGGTGAAGATGCAGTATAGAATGTAAATAGCAAGTGAAAATATCAATAGAATGTGACAGAGTTTTGGTAGCAATAGATTGAGAATAACATGCTAATACTCCTGTAAGCCCATAGAAGTATATACCTAAACAGAGTTGAGCAGGCCGAGCAAAGCTGAAAGAATCCAAACAGTATGTCTAGATGCCAATAAACCCACCTATAATGGCCGCTAGGAGAGCATATTGATACTAGATAGAGCAATTTAGCCCATGAACCAATGTTGCATACCATAAACCCCACTCAAACCATGTGGGGGTCAATAGTGTCACTACATTAAACAATGTATAATTGCTTTTGACATTGTCCATAGTAAAAGATAATTCACTCAAACCATGTGTGAGCCAGGAGTGTCACTACGTTAAATAGTGTATAATTGTTTTCGACATTATCGAAATTTCGACAAAAGATAATGTATAATTTCTTTAGAGAAATTTTAGAGTGAAATTATATTCAAAGAACTCATTAAAAAATATGTGGTCAACCGTTGTGTTGATCATATCTTTTAATCTAATTTCATTAGATTCTTTTTTTGAAACAATATGAATTAGAGAAGTTTCAATTTAGAGAGTGTATAATTGTTTATGAAATCTTTTTTCATCAAAATTCTATGTATATCTAATGAGTCACATTAAGGTTCAAGATTTTGGTGTTTTCATTCTTTTCTTGTTTTATAATTATGTGGCATGAAGATTCAAGATTCTTAACCATGAAGATTCATCCTCACTTTATTATGGAAATTCTTATTCTATAAATAGGCTTTGTTATAGTATCATGGGCCAATATTATGACTTATTAATACCACATCCAAAAAACCAATATCACACTTGTTCATATGACATTTTTAATTTAATTAAAAGGAAAAAAAAGTGCATAAGTACTTTGGAAATAAATTTCAACTTTTTATTTGTGAATACTACTAAGAATGCTCTAGAATATTCCGTGGAGGTTAAATCTCTACAATCCACCTAATAATTATTGATAATTAAATTAAAATTATGGAAACCCTATTCCAAAGACATAATGATAGATATGATAAAGAGTTGAAAACATAATATATTCCGTGGAGGTTAAATCTTTACAATCCACCTAATAATTATTGATAATTAAATTAAAATTATGGAAACACTATTCCAAAGACATAATGATAGATATGATAAAGAGTTGAAAACATAATATATTAAACAATGGGTTTATAGGGTATGTGATGGCCAGGCAGCAAGAACAGGATTAGGGTATGTGATGGCCAAACCGCAAGAGCAAGATTACATCATCAGGGCCTTGGAGGAGTTTTGAGGAGTTTTTATTGGATGTGATGACATTCCCTTGGCATTTCCATCATTCAGATAGATTGCCTTTCGTTTTGTTGCATTCCAACAACTTAAAAGAATAACATTATTATGGGGCCTAACTTAATTAAAAATGTTCAAGGTGGCATTTTAGGAAGATTGTTTGATGGAACACTTCAATGTAATAGCTTGTTGGAATTGAAGCAAGAAAATCTATAGGATGAGATGCTGAGAAGTAACTTCCAGTGGCCGGAGAGAGTATGGTGGATGATTTATCATTTTCCTTAATTAAAAATATTTTAATTAGTCATTTAATTAAGAAAAAATAATTAATTGGAGGAAAATGCTCAAAAGTGACTTAAGTGAAATAAAATAAAATTAAAAAATCACTTAAGATAAAGTAAATGCAAGAGCTTCTAGAATAATAAAAGATTAATAAAATAAGATGCTTCTAGACGCTTTGAGATCTATCCATCATATATATATAAAAGGAGGAGATCTATCCATCATATATATATATAAAAGGAGGAGGTAGTCATTTGAAAACACCTTGGACTTGTGTATTGTCTTTGTGGTGGGGTTTTGAGAACCGGATTCTCTACTTCAATAGTAGCCCCTAGACGGAAATCCTCGAGTGATTCAGTGAGAGTGGGGGAGCATCCATCTCTTCCCTTGGTGAATCTATTCAAAATTCATAGGTTGCAGTTTATTGGTTTTCAGTTTGTTTTGGAGGCTAATTGACCTATTATTGTAGATCTATTTGGGACCATCATATGAACCATATTCTTGCTCTTGTACCAGCTTATTTACATATTAATAAAATAAAGTTGAGATCTTTAGAATGTTTATATTGTCTAAGCTGACATCTTTAACATGTTTATATTGTCTATTATTCAGTTGCAAATTCTATTTCTCGTTTATAATGCCCAAGACTTAGTTTGTACAAATTGTTTATAATGCCCCAGACTTACATTTCTAAAACTATTTTCTCCAAATTTTATTATATTTAAAACATTACAATTTCTAAATAAATAAATTTAAATTATACAATTAATTAAAATAGTTACATTCAAACCTGATAAAATAGTTACATTCAAACCTGATATAATTTAGAAAAATTAATAATATAAGTGTACTCTCACAAATAAATCTACCAACCTTAAAAAATATACCAATACCTAATGAGCCACATATTTTGGACAAAAAAGTTAGCAAAAACGGTTAAACATACGTTATAGCCATTAAAACGCAGAAATTGATACATTTGCTCTCACATATAAAAATACAAACCTTGAAAATATAACAATACCTTACCAGCCACATATGTCCTGATAGGTTTCCTCTCGCATATAAATCTACATGCCTTAAAAATATACCAATACCTTACCAGCCACGTATTTCTCCAGGAGAAGTTAAAATACGTTGGAGCCATTACTATGCAGAAGCAAACCAGGTGAATATCACCTCAGCATAATGTGGCCATTCAAATTCTCCAACGAGTTTCTAGTCACTACCTTGACCTTTAAGGAAGGCGTAATTTGGTCGGTATTCACTCTTGATAAATGTCTGCACTATGGATCGATTGAGAAACTCTGAGAAACTCGTGATGAATGTCTGCAGTATGGATCGATTGAGAAACTCTGACATTTAGGGTTTGGCACCTATACCAGTTATTACTTCATATATAGAGTATGAAAAATGCAGTTGCAATGTATTTCGTTATTTCATCTAGAAAGTGTGATGGTTTAAGGATCCGAGATGCTGGTTACAAAGTCCGTTAAAATTAGTAACGGGGACCCTATCAAGTAAACTATTTCTTAAACTATTTTTTAAACCTTACACCAACTATTTTTCATGTAAAACTTTTCTTAAAACTATTAAACCTTAAACCAATTATTTTTCATGTAAAACTGATTTCCATTTTTCATATAATAAATTGGTTATCATTCAAATAAAAATAAATTGGTTATTTTGCATTTGTGTTGTCATCTGCGTCTGGCACATGTTCATGATTCCGGAAGGAGAAGCTTCCTGTGGGCAGCGCACTGGTTCTAAAAGGACTGGTTCCATGAGCGAAAGGGCTACTTGTGAAACAGGTGGTAGAGCATGAACTGTTGCTCGTTCTTGAACCCTCCTTTTGGTCCACGTAGTAAAAGAACGATTTCATTTCTGTGGTCAAGGACTTTAAAGACTTCCCGGCTGATTGATCACACATTTCACCAGGGCGCTTAACATTAGGATCTCTCTTGAAACCGTAGAGAAGCCGGAAAATGCAGATAATTAGAGCTATCAATGATGCCCCTCCTGTGATTGCGTAAAGACCCCAGAAAATCTGAATGCCCAACGGATCAGAATTTGCATTTCCTCCGGAATCAGTGCAGACAGTGCTACTAAACCACTTCTCTTCAATTTCTCGTACAAAAACAGATTCTATCGTACTCCTCCTAGGGAGTCTTGGGAGTAGACTACGGCCGGTCTCATTTCGAAGCTTATGAGAGTTAGTTCTAATCCTAGCGATGTTTGTTTTCTTCTTAGTGTTAGTTAACATAGAGAGATAATTTTGGTTATTAAAGGTGAGGTTGATCACCTATTTATAGTACCTTATTTTCCTTTTACCCTCCAACCCTTTAGCATCCCACATCTTGTCCTTAAAACTGGAGGTAATAGTATCTTTGATACTGTCCTTATTTCCCATGATGATCTTTTCCTTAATTCCCCAAAGGTTGAGGCAAGACCGAGCGTCCTTATGCCACCTGCTCTTGAGGCGCAGGTGGGATTTTTGACTAAAGTTTAGAAGTAAATTTTGGGAGCCTTTTGGATTCCATATTGTGAAGGTTCTTCTTATACATAAGATATCTAAACATAGCCACACTTTCAATGGGGGACATAGGTTATGGATTGCTTTTGGATCATCTCAATCTTTCTCCACAACTCCTTAGATATACTGCAACCCCAAAATTCACATCCATATAAGATAACAGGGCAGACGAGAGTCTCAAAGAGGAACTTTTTTTTACTCCAAATGTAAACACCGACCGACTTACAATTGTTTTCAAACTCATAATAAGCTTTCCAACCTCCAACAATTCTTTTATCGATGCTACTATAATTCCAGTTGAGCTGATGAGGAAAGTCAATAACCAAATATTTATAAGAAGAAACTTGCTCGAGACAATGGTTATCATAGACAAAACTACCATGGGTGATCTTTTTGGATTTAATGATAATGACTTTAGTCTTGTTAGTATTAACCATCATACCCATCTTGGAGCAGTAGACATGAAGAGTCTTAAGCTGTTTGTCAAGGTCATCATGGCTCCTTGCAAGAAGAACGATATCATCAGCATAAAGGAGAAGAGTAATGATAATACCAACAAGCTCGGTGCCTTTGTAGCATGCAGTTTCTAGACACTCCTCTTGTTTATCGATGTAAATAACAAAAGGGGTAGGGGAAAAGGGACAAACTTGCTTAACCCCGATATTGCATTTAATATCTTTAGACCACCCTTCGTTGGTCTTAAGCTTGGCAATGACAGTCTCGTAGAGGCGCATTAAAACAATCCTTAGTTCAGGAGGAACCATGATCTCTTCAAGCCTCTCCCAGAGCCTATCTCTGGGGACAGTGTCAAAAGATTTTCTAAAGTCCACAAAACAACAAAAGAGATTAGTTTTTCTATTGTGACATTCCTCTGCGATAATCCTAAGAGTGGCAAGGTGGTCGATGGTTGAGTGATGTCTCTTAAAACTAGCTTGCCCTTTAGCTCTTTTACCCTGGCTCTCAAGCCAAAGGCTAAGCTCTTTTTCCCGAATGAACCCATAAAGCTTGGCTAGGATGTCGCTAATCATAATGGTCATGTAGTTAGAGGGAACACTTTTGTCCCCATTTTTGAAGATAGGCACAATAATGCTTTGTGTCCAAAGCTTAGGGAAGCCATGTTTTACAACCAAATTGAGAATCTTGTAAAGATGAGGAATGAGGATAGATTTTCCCATTTTAAAGATCTCAACTTGGCAACCTTCAATATCTTTGGCGTTCCCATTAGCAATCTTATTAATCCTAGTCTCAACGTCTTCGAGAGAAAAAATATCATCATTAATAGGAGTGTTTAATATGGGGCCCATGGTCTCGAGAGAGTCATATAACTTCTTAAGATGTTATCCCAATTTTCTAGGGGGATAGAATGATTATCTTTAGTTTTACAAACAAGCACATTCTGTCAAAAATTTCTGGGCTCAACTTTAGAAAGGTGGAGAATATGCTCTTGTCTCTTATTAATATATGACCTCTTATTCATCTTAATGAGAGCGTTGTAAATACTTATATTATGGAGCTTAATGCTTTCATTAGAGGTCTCTCTGATTGCTTTCCTGACAATCTTACAACGTTTGTTGTACCAATGATTGGAATTTAATATTTTTCTTATACGAAGCCTTATTAGAGAATTTGCTAATGGTGGTGGAAAGGTAATAGCAAAATGGTAATAGATTTGGTAATATATTTTATTAATTTAATATTATTATCCAATAGTTATATACACTATAAGATTATTTTTTTTTTATAATTTACTGTTATTATCCGTAACGATTAAATATTTTATGTTTTTATTAATCTAATATTATAGTAATATAAGATTATGATTAAGATTTTATTTTATTATTTTAATACTATTATAATTTAATAAATTACATGATAAGAATATTAATAGATATTATACTTTACTTAATTATAATTTATTATTAACATTTAAATGTATTAACATTAGTAAATTTAATTTTGTTTTAAATATTATTACTTTATCTGTATCGTAGTGATTAAGGAACTTTGAGATGAATACATAGAGTGTTTTTCTATTATTATTATTAATTAATTGTTATAAAGAATAATATATAAGTTAAACATATACTGTATATTTAAAAGAACATTAACAAAATTATTAATAATGGATATTTACTTCTATTTTACCATGGAGATTCTTAATCTCTAAATAAGCTTTTGTTACAATATGATGGGCTATCAATATTACATTCTAAAAAAACATACCTTATTTTATATGGCACTTGCTCGTATGACATTATTTTTAATTAATCAATTTGATTTAAAAAACATAAATACTTTGAATATAAATATAAACTTTTCATTTGTGTATATTATAAAAAATATTCTAGAATATTTAGTGGAGATTAAAACCTTACCATCCACCTAATAATTATTGATTACGCAGAGAGACTCCCTCCAACCCAATATGGTAGAGATGTTGTAATATGTCTCTGTTAAAGCACTCATTGCCATAGGTCACTGGTTCAAATCCCCCCTGGGTGCTTACCTACCAAAAAAAACTTATTGAAACTATTTTTTATTTTACTTTTTTACAATAAAATCAAAATTTAGATTTAAAAAAGATTTAAGGTTGATGGGTGTTTGTGTAGGTTAATCAAGAATTGTTGTAAGACCAACTTAGATCCATCTGAACTCCCAATCTACCTAGCACTGAGAGGGATCAAATCTCTTTTCACTTTAAAAGAGGTGCAACACTCAGAGGAATCAAATCTCTTTTCACTTTACAAGAGGTTTGCACCTCGACATTTGATCTATCTTTGCTTTTGGTGGATCCAGAGTTAAGATGAATCTATGCTAGTTTAATTATTGATAATTGATAATTAATAATTATTTTAATTTTAATTTTAATTTTATGTAATTTGATCTAATCAAAATGTTTTTTTTTTTTTTTAAAGAAACGGTTAGACTGATATATTCCTTCTTGGCTCAATTGCCTCAATTCAAATTACAAAATGGGAGGAGAGGCTCAGCTTTTGCCTCATCCAGAATCCATGTAGTTGTCCTCTTGAAGATTTTGCTGATTTTACATGTTGTTCGTCTTGCAGAATTTTCAATCTGTCCTAATTTAAAAATACAAACAAACTGCTTCAGCAATACACAGTAATACATTCTTATTGAACTGCTAGGGGATGGGATCCCAACCTTCTTCTCCGTCTCTTATATATTTTCCGAGAGGGAGATGAACTGCTATATTGGCTTCAACATCTGCTTCTTTGTTGTTTTCCCTCTTTATGTGAAGAAATTCCAACTTATGAAAGGAGGATGTGAGGATGTTGATTATGCTCAGCATTCTGGAAAGTCTTAAATCAGAGGGAGAGGATTTGTTCACCATGGCGTTTATAATGATCTGAGAATCTCCAAACACTACTGCCTCTCTGATTCCCAAATTCTTAATCACCTTGAGTCCCTGAAGGAGAGCTAGAGCTTCAGCTTGAATACTGGTGTTGACTCCTACTCCCCAAGCATATCTAGCTTCCGTTATACCTTCTGCACTTTTAATGATCCCCCCAGCTCCAGAATTGCCAGGATTTCCTTTAGCTGCACCGTCAAAAAAGAGAGATTTCCTTGCCTTTTTGTTGCAGAATTCGGCAAACTCTGTATCATTTAAGCGAATTTGCCAGGACTTTAAGGGGGGAGGGGGGTTCTTTACAATATCTGAGAAGTGAAGATCCAGGGAGGCACCCCAGGCTATATCTTGTTCAGTGAGGTCCTTTATGCTTAACTGATCTCCCATACATTCTTTAAGATGGCTTTTAATTTTAATCCAGATTAGCTTAGCAGCTCTCTTCTTACTCTTGAAGATCCTTTGGTTTCTTTCTAACCAGATATGCCAGCAAATTAGCTTGGACAGGGCAAGCCAAGCATCTCTGATTTGTGAATCCTGGGTGGCTCCACCTGGATATAATCGTTTCCAATTAGAAAAGAGCTCTGAGCAGTGATTGAATGGACCAAATTTCATGTTCCATGCATCTAAAGACTCCTTCCACAGTTCTGAAGCGAAGTTACAGGTTAACATCATGTGAGATGCATTTTCCTCATGATTCTCACACATAGAGTAGCGGGATGGCCCTGAGTACCCTATTTTTTTAAGCCTGTATTTTGTCAGAATTCTATGATGACATAGAAGCCAGCAGAACGTATCCACTTTAAGCAACGTAGCAGAAGTCCATACCCCCTGCCATGGCCTCGGATCAGGCGGTGCGTTGGGGATTCAGGTAAGCTGGGCATATCCCTTTGACACAGTGTAATTGCCTGGGATCGGTCCCCACCCTCTGCTGTCAGCTATCCTTCTGTTTAACGGAACTTTGCCTTTTAAATGGGATAGGAGAACAACATAATCCTGAGCAAGATTCGCAGGCACCTCTAGATGCTTCCACCGCCACCAATCGTCATTATCCCAAAGGGACAGATCCCACAGTGTTTTGATATTTTCTGTGTTCATCCATTCTCTCAGAGCTGTTAAGGAATGATCTTCTGCCAACGGATCACTTCCCATAATGTTATCCCCCCAAATGAATATTCGTTGTCCTTTCCCTGGGATCCAGTGGGCGTGTTGTCTGATCAGAGCTGCGGAATTTTGACATTGTTTGTGGATCAACGTACTTGTTCTTCCCTTTGGATTACTCAGGCAGCGCATTCTCTGTCCTCCGAAATATTTTTTCCACAAAGCCCGTTGTGCCCAACCCAGGTTTGGAGCGATGATTCTCCAAGCCAATTTGGCACCCATCGCTGTGTTTTGGATACTGAAAATTTTAAAGTTTAGGCCACCTTCTAATCTGGGCAGAGAGATCGTTTTCCAGTTTAGTAATGGGATTTTTCTCTCGTTGTCTTTGCCCCCTTTCCAGAATTTTTTTTTTATGTACTCCTCCATCTTCCTCATTATACCCATGGGTGCCATCATAACTGTAGCCTGAAAGATAGGCAGACTATTCAATACAGACTTTATCAGAACTGTCTTGCCTGCTAGGTTGAGCCAGTTATATCCCCAGGACTGAATTTGAGCTTGAATTTATCTAGCAGTGGCATCCATTCTCTGCTGAGGATCTTTTTTTGGAAGACAGGAAGCCCCAGGTATTTGAAAGAAGTCCAAGTAGAGGACGCTGTGAAGCCGAGACAAATAGAAATTGCTTGGGTCAATCTGGCAGAGGTGTTCCAACAGTAAACTTGGCATTTGCCTTTGTTAAGCTTGCTTCCCGAGTCTGCACAGAAGTCATCCACTACCTCTTTGAATCGGTTTGCCAAGACCACTAAAGCAGCTCCCAGCAATAGAGTGTCATCTGCAAACAGAGCATGATTTATGCTTTTTACTCCTCTTGCAATGTTTATTCCCATTATTTCTTGCTCTGTCTATTTTCTATTCAAAAGGAAGCTTAATGCTGATGCTTGGAGGACAAAGAGGAAGGGGGAGAGGGGACACCCTTGCCTCAACCCTCCTGAGGCTTTGAAGAAGTCCGTGGCTCCCCTGTTCACCAGTGGGGCAATCCATGGCTCACTAATGCAAGCCTTGATCCAATTGATGAACTTATGCCCGAACTTGAATTTATGAAGGACCTCCAGTAAAAATCTGTGTCTAACCCTATCAAAAGCACTTTCAAGATCAAGTTTGATAGCCATTCCTTGCTCCTTCCGGGCTAAACTTGAGTGGATTGCTTCTTGAACCAGTGTGTAATTGTCTGCTATCTGTCTTCCCTGAATGAAACCCCCCTGATTCTCAGGGATAATGACCGGGAGTATTGTTTTCAACCTGTTCGCTATCACTTTTGTTATCAGCTTATAGCCTATATTACAAAGAGAGATAGGGCGGAATCTGGAGAAGGAGTTTGTACCTCTTTCCTTGGGGATGAGGGCCAAGAAATCCGAGTTAGTGCTTCCCCCTATCTTCTGACAATTTTGAGACTTCTGGACCATCCTGCACAAATCTTTTTCGATAATCTGCCAACAGTGCTGTAGGAATCTTGCTGTAAAGCCATCAGGCCCTGGAGCCTTGTCCGGCTCCATAGAGAAGAGGGCTGTTTTGATTTCATTATTTGTGAATTCTGCTTCCAAGGACTGATTCTTTCTGTTAGATATCCGCTCGGGAACTTCATTTACAGCCAATGGAATTTGAGCCTGTTCCTCTTTTTCATTATACAACTTTTTGAAATGCTGAAAGGCCACATTTTTTATGCTTTGAGTGTCTCTGTGAATAGCATTCTCTTCCCTGATTTTGATGATGCTATTGGAGTTTTTTCGAGCTTGGGCTTGTTTATGGAAGAAGGATGTGTTTCTGTCACCTGCCTTGAGCCAGCGTCTACGAGATTTGATCCTCCAATATTCTTCCTCGGCCAGGCTTGCTTTGAGCAACTTTTGCTGGAGGTCTGCTTCTTTTTCGAGAATTTCTTTTGTGATCTCCTCATTTTCTGAATTATGCTGGTGGTTCTCTAGCTGCTCTTGTAACTTCTTTCTTTCCACTGCAAGATTTGGGAGAGATTTTGCCCAAACTTTAAGGGTTGCCTTCACTTTCCTGAGTTTTTCCTCCCACACAAAGAATGGAGAGCCATTAACAGGTTGCTTCCACATATCCTTTACTAGTTGCAAGAAGGATTGCTCCTTGATCCAGAGAGGATTGAATTTAAAAGGAGTGGGGCCTTTATCCCAGTAAGCCGAGAGTTCTACCTTAATGGGCCTGTGATCAGAGACACTGCATGGAAGAATATGCATTCTAGTATCTAGATCTAGAAGTAAAAAAGAACTTTGAACAAGAAATCGATCTAACCTTGCAGCGATGTGGCCTGGGCCAAGCCTTATATTGGACCAGGTATATTTGCCCGATGAGGGTTTGATGTCGATCATGTCCCAATCCTAGAGTAGATCTTCTACCCACTCTCTCGCTGGATCCCTTACTATGCTTCCATCACGTTTTTCAGTCGTAGATAGTGTGAGGTTAAGATCTCCAGCGATGATAATATTTGCTAGATCTTCAGAGTCTGTCAACGCTCTGATAGAATCCCAGCAATTTTTTTTTTCTCCTGCGCTGGTCGGGATATACAAATTAAAGAGACAAAGGGTCTCTTTTGTATCAACGTGCTTAAGTTTTGAGAATAACCAGTGGGTGTTGGCGATCTCTTTCACCTTTGTAATCTTGCTTGGGTTCCAAAGGGTACCCAAGCCTCCTAAGGCACCTCTAGCTGAGACAACTTGCCCTTCACTTTTTTTCCAGAGATTTTTTCCTATTTGGAGGAAGGCCTTGTCCTCCATTTTAGTCTCCTGGATGAGGAGGATGTCAGGGTATTCCGATATTATCAAATTTTTTACTGCTTCTTCCTTGATTTTGCTCCCCATACCCCTACAATTCTAGGAGACGATTCTCATTACTTGTTTTTGGAGTGGGGAGCTCCTTTAGAGCTCTGGGGCGGGTTTCTATTCATCTTCGGAGTCTTAACCAGAGGTTTCTCAATAGTGGGTTGACTTCCTTGCAGTTTGTCTTTGTATGTCTCCTGCTCTCTTTTCTCACGGGCTGATTTTCGGCCCCTTAAAGATCTTCTGGCCGAGGTTTGTGTTTCTCCTATCTCACCTTCTTCTTCTGAATCTTCTGAGGTTTGAACTTCCTCAGCCTCTTCTGAGGGTGAGTCCTCCATTCTGTCTGTTTTGCTATCTGTTTTCTCTGGTTCCTGAGAGGGTTCTTTTTGGGCCGATTCCTTCTTTTGTGTCTCTAGTTCGTGGACTTCCTCTGATGCTGAATTGAGTTGTATAAATTTGTTTCCTTGCTCTTCCCTATGTGGGTTTTGAGACCCCATTTGAAGAGATTTCCCGTTGGCATTTCCTGTTTTTGGGTCTTTGTTTTTTGTCCTTTTGACCTACATCCACCCGTCCTCTTTGCCTTTCTCTGTTTCTGCGTTTTTTGGGCATCCTCTGGCGAAGTGGCCATAGACCTCGCACTTCCTGCATTTGAACGACAACTGCTCATAATCCAGCTTTTGGAGATGCGTCCAACTGCCAACTCTGATCTTTATCGCCTCAGGCAGCCCAACCTCAAGATCAACTTCAACACAAATTCTCGCGTAGTCATATTGATCTTTGCTGTTAGCACGATCTATGAATTTACCCAGGGTATTTCCGATATGCTTGAGGGATTCCCAGTTCCAACAATGCATTGGCAGATTAGGCAATCTAACCCACACAGGCACGACAGTGGGCACATTGACTGCTGGATCAAAGTCTGGCGTCCACTTATTGAGATACAGTCCTTGGGGGCCCATGAAATAGGGCCCATTTCGGAAGATCAGATCCTTATCTTCCTTTTCTGAAAATTCGAATAGGAAGAAACCCTTCCCCAGAAAGTAAGAAGTGACTTTGCCTGATATCAAGGGCGCCCGGTTCCTTGAGACCTAGCTTTCAGTGGATCTCGGCGAGGGCCAGAGACCAGTGAACTGTCCCACCAAGGCACGTTCAGACAAAGAAAGGGCAACCTGGATCAGTTTCTCAGGTGGGAGTGAGATCTACGGGATATCATCAAGACGTTTCACGAATTTCGAAACCTCTGGGGATTTCTTTTTTGGCAGATATTTCAGAAGATTTGAGAAGGCCTCTGCTTCGGTGGGAGAGGGTGAAGAAGACTCCATGAAAGAAATCTCAGCTCGGACGGATTGAGCTCCTCCAGATCTCCCTGGGCATAGTCGCTTGGATCAGCCTGCAGAACGGACTAGCCCGCCAAACCAACGAGAGTGCTGAGGTTCGCTGCTCGGAAACCCTCAGGCGACCGTAGGGCCGAGAGTCACAGCTCGGTGCAGGGACGGCTCAGCGCAGTGCTGTGTCCAAAATGTTTTAATTAATAATTATAATTTTTATATTTTATTTATGTTTTTAATTGTTTTATTTTATAGTTTTGTATTTGACCCCTAGTGAAAAATTTACATTAAATCACATAATATGACTTACCACTTTTCTTTTTGATTTGGAGAGTGTGTGTGGGTGAACCAAAAAAGTAAGTAAACAATAATCATAAATAAATAAAATATCTAAATTAATTTAGAGTTAACACACTGATTTAATTATTATATTGATATTTGATATTAATTATTTTTTTTTTTAATTTTTTATCAACCAAATGTTTATTCATGTTTTATTGTATTTATTTAATTTTTATAATTTATGTATTGTGATCTAAATATTTTATATAATATCAACATCAATATACGACATTTTATTTTAAATTTAATTAAAAAAAAAATATTGGTGAAAATTAAATAAAAATAAAAAAAATAAAATAAAAATAACAATAAAATATGGCAAACGTTGAATGCTCTATAAAAACAAAAGGAAGAGAAAAAAACAACTAGACATTCCATTAATTTGATATTGCTATTTTTTTTTTGTTAAGCTTGGCAGGACTCTCATTTTTTAATTTTACATGTCCATTATTCACCCAGCAAAGAGAGAGAGTAGTACAAGATTCCAACCCCGTTCGGTAAGACTTCATTTCACCGCCGTCACTACTTGAACTACACCAAACAAATTTGATATTGCTATTTTATGACAATTTTATAAACCAATTAAATAAAAACAAAAATACAATTATGATGCTGCAGAGAATTTATCGTAGAAAACTCCATCATTAATGTAAAGGAGAAGAGGATAATATGCTCGCGTCTTAAATTCCTGAAAATAAGATTAAAAAGGCACTTCATAGTAAGATCAAAATTTAGATTAACTAAGAGACTAACCTTAAAAAGCCTATCCACGTAATAAATCGTAGTGATTAAGGGTATGTGTGGTTCTTCTTGAAGCGTCGCTTTGATTATAAAGGAACTCGGACAAATTTCACTGTAGTAAGGAATTTGGGAGGTAAGTAATTGAAGAGTACTAAAAAGTGAATAGTGTAATTTAATTTTTAGACGAAACATTTTTTTATTTTTATTTTTATAATGATTTAAAAAAAAATTATGATTTTTTGTTGTTTTTTTTCAGTACACTATATTTATTTTTTAACTCCATAAATAATTTAATATTTTTATTTTACTGCTTAAATTTAAGTTTATTAAAAACTTCTCCCAGACTTTAATGAAAATATGTGTAAAGTCTATAAATTGATATACTTCAATCTCTTCCAGAAGGTTTTTGGGTATCGATCGGTGAGCTTTGAGTCAATGATCGCCGTAAGTGTTGGGTATTTTTTTTACTTCTATGTTTGAGATGGATAAATACCAAAACCATCAAAATATAAAACACAGAGACTATGCTCTGTTTCCTTTGCTCCAAGATCTTTTACACAGAGAAGTCTTTTAAAAATAAAGTCAATGATCGCCGTAAGTGTTGGGTATTTTTTTTACTTCTATGTTTGAGATGGATAAATACCAAAACCATCAAAATATAAAACACAGAGACTATGCTCTGTTTCCTTTGCTCCAAGATCTTTTACACAGAGAAGTCTTTTAAAAATAA
>APFE030274955.1:3092-13243 GCA_000404065.3 Pinus taeda
ACATAATTAGCTAATGCATCAGTTAATGTATTAAGTCGTCTTGGAATATGTTGATAAGTAATGAAATCAAAATCCCTTTCTAATAACTTAACACGTAAATACAACCTTAAAATCCGATGATCTCTGACAGAATAACGCTCGTTGAGTTGGTGGACGACAAGCTGAGAGTCCAAGTTCACAACCAATGTTCGAATGCCGAGGTTAACCGCCTCAACTAATAATTCAATCACAACACTATATTCAGCAACATTGTTCGTTGTACAACCTAGACAAACCCCTTGAATGTCTACTAACTCACCATGAGGATCGTAGATCACCCATGCCGCAGATGACAAGTTGTGTGTACTGCGGGAGGCACCATCAGCGAAACCAACGTAAGGTGATCTAGACATCTGTCCAAGAAACAAAAAGACACAATAAGCGGAAATCACGCCGACACACCAAGACAAAAATATGAAAACATGCACACACAACACACTTGCTAAAAGCACACGTATATACAAAAAGAGAGTGCCTGGACTCATGCATAGTATTTTTTCAGATAAAGCCCATTTCGGGGCTTATCCAAGGGATTTCCTTCATAATCAATAAGCTCATAGGCTCCTTTTTGCAAAACTCTTTTCACAATGTAGGGCCCGTGCCACATAGGCTCGAATTTTCCTACCCCTAGCTTATCGTTAGCTTGATCATAGAGTAGTATTAAGTCTCCCTCAATGAAAGAGTGGGGGTGAACAGATTATCGGAGTGAGTTTTCACTCACTTCTTCTGAGCTTCAATAGTTAAGGAGGCTAGACAACGAGTCTCGTCCAATCGCTCTAAGTAAAGAAGACGCTCTTCTACTGGAGTAGTATCAAGGAGCAATTCAACGACTATCTTTAATGAAGGAATCTCACACTCAATAGGAAGGGTAGCCTCCAGTCCGTAAACTAACTGAAAGGGAATGAAAATGGTGGCGTCCGTCACGGAGGTATGGTAGGCCCACAAAGCGGAGAACAACATCATATGCCAATTGGACTTATGCATGCCAACAGTTCGTTGAAGCATCATGACCAAAACCTTGTTCACAGCTTCCACTTGACCGTTTGCCTAAGGATAGTACGAGGTCGAACTATCATGTCTTAGGCCCAATTGGGTTGTTAACTTGGTCATCATGTGATTACAAAAATTCTTTCCGTGATCAATGATGATGGCTTGGGGTACTCCAAACTGCGAAATAGCATGGTTGAACAAAAACTGCGCCGCGGTGTGACTGTCTTCAGACAATGTAGGCATCGCCTTGGTCCATTTCGTGAAATAATCAACAGCAACGATGATGTACCCATGCCCCCTGGCCGACTGAGGGTTAAAGGTCATATAATTGATGCCCCATTTGCCAAAAGGACTGATGGTTACAACGGGGTGCAATGGAGCAGGGGGTGCACGCATCTTCCGTTGGTAAATTTGGCACTCATGACATGAACGGAAAGCAAGAATGCAATCCTTGAAAATGGAAGGCCAAAAGTAATGAGCACAGAGGATTTTTTATGCAGTGGCATATCTAGACATGTGACCTCCACAAGCGCTAGAGTGGCAGTCATTCAAAACTCTCTCTGCTTCTTCGAAATTCAAGCATCGGTGAAGAACAGAATCAACGCCGAGATGGTACAGGGTGTCCCCAACGATGTGATATGGTTGGGCTTGATGTCGGATTTGTCGGTAAGCATCCTTAGAGGTTTCAGGACGGAAGGAGGACATCTGCAAGTAGAAAATAATATCCCCATACCAGGGATCGAGGGTGTTGATGAGGAAGAGAGTTTCGTCTGGAATGGAATCCTCTAATTGAGAGGAGGCAGTAGTAGATGGAAAAGAACACAATAGTTCAGCGAAGACAAGTGATTTCTTAGACTTGGCAGCAGTAAAGTCCAAGTCAAACTCTTGGAGGATGACTATCCACTTCAAGTATTTGCCCCCCCAGCAACTGGCGTGACAGAATGTAGGTCATAGGGTTGCAATTAGAGATCACTATCATGGTACGCAACAAGATGTAATGACGGAAGCGTTGAACAGCACAAACAGTAGCTAGTGCCAACTTCTCGACATAAGCATATCGAGATTCTGTGTCTAACAAATTGCAGCTAAGTAAATAACGTGTTCAGTTTCATCGTCGTCATCCTAAACTAGAACCATGCCGATGGTGGTATTAGCAGCGGCCAGATACAACGTGTAATCGCGATGGTAATTCGGAGGCCGCAACAAAGGGGCAGAAACCAGAAGAGTTTTAAGATGTGCCAAAGACTCTTGAGCTATGGCATCCCATCGAAACAGGGTGTCGCGCTTGAGTAACCGCATGAAACCTTTTGCCACCTTGGCATAATTCAGGATAAATCATCGTAAGAAGTTTGCTTTACCCTGCAAACTCTGCAGTTGCCGCAAAGAAGCAGGGGGAGGAAGATTCAAAATGGCCTCGAATTTAAGGGGATCCAAGCGGATGCCCTCTCGGGAGATGATAAACCCGAAAATTCAGCCAGATTCCACGCAGAAGACACACTTATGTGGATTAAGTCGAATTTTTTAGTGTCGACAGTGGAGAAACATTTCGCGGAGATGCGACGGATGGTCTTGGCGTATAGCTGAATGAGCGGGAAGGTCATCTAGATAAGGCTGTACGATGTGCCGGATATCATGAAAGGAGTAAGACATCGCACGTTGAAAAGTGGCACCGTCATTCTTGAGACCAAAAGGGAGCTTTTTATAAGCGAAAGTACCCCATGGACAGATAAAGGTCGTCTTGTGTTGATTGGCAGGCACGATATTAATCTGGTTGTAGCCATAAAAGCCATCCATGAACGAATATATCTCACTCCGAGCACACTCATCAATGAGCTGGTCAATGAAAGGTGTGGGGTAGTTATCTTTCAGGCAGGCTCGGTTAATATCGCGATAATCGACATAGATGCGAATAGTGCCCTGCTTTTCATCCACAGGGACAATGTTAGAGACCCAATCTGTGAGTGGGATAGGGTAAATGAAACTAGCTTTAAGACGTTTTTCGACTTCTGCTTTGATTGTCATGGCCTTGCGGGGGTGCACAGGGCATAAACGCTAACGAACAGGTTTATCTCTTGGATACGTAGGTATCTCATGCACTACGATGTTTGGATCAATGTCAGGCATCTCTTCATAAGACAATGCAAAGATGTCACGGAACTCACAAAAAAGAGCTATATAGATTTGAATTTCCTCAGGAGTGCAAGTGACTCCTATGTAGATGTGCTCGACAATCCCTGGTTTGATAGAGATGTCGATAGGTTGGGTCTACGTAATGTTCCCCAAATTCCCTTCAGAAGATACTTGATAGACCTGAATAAGTGTCTGAAGAGGTTGTGAAGGGAGACATGGAGCAAACCGCTCGAGACAAGCCAACGTTTCCCGAAGGGTAGGGAGAAATGAGGAACGGTGATGAAGATTGAACCACGGAGGTTCCTTGAGAGACATGTTCTCTATGATGGCTTCGTCGGAAGGAAATATTTCCTTTAATGGATCCGAGGAGGCACATTCTCCAAGCCAAGGGGAATAGTCGTATGAGTCAAGAGCTCTGCTTAAAGAAGCAGATTCAGAAGGAGGAGCCGATACAGTAGCGATTTCAATGTAGTTGAGCTCAGCGGGACTCAACGGCATCTCCTCGCCCCACGATTCTATCTAGTCGATGGGGGGAAGGACCCAAGGATCAGAACGAACCAAAATCATACTGATGGAGGTGAGGTTTGGAGGTGGGAGTGAGAAAACACCCATGAGGGCGGGATCTTTGAAGAGCCTAGCTCCCACACTCTCGAAAGGGATGGAGGTATGCTCCACGAAAGGCACATTGCCTTCAGAAGAAGAAGCAAAGAAGGAGAGCTGGTCTACCGTGACAATTTTCCCCTGGTGAGGGAAACGAATGACACGGAAGAGGGACGAAGCCACGACATGCATGGCATATGTCCAACTCCGGCCCAGAAGGAGGTTGTAAGATAGATATGCGTCAACGACCTCAACTTCCACTTCAACGGTTTTCCCTTCTAAAGTAATCGACAATCGTTGAAGGATACCATAGGGACGAGATTCTCTCCCATCGAAGGCTTCCAGTGTCGTGGGAGACTGGCTCAAAGTCGGAGACTCGATCGCTTTCCAACAAGCAACAGACATGATGCAAGTTGACGCACCTTCATCAATAACCGTACGATGGATCGTTTTCGAATTGATGATGACTTGTATGAGGAAGGCGATCTGATGAGGCAGCCTTGGGACATGGCTCTCGAGATCAAAGGTGATCAAATCCGAATCTTTCGGGTCGATGCCACTGATGGCCGATAGCAGGGACTTCCTCTGAGGTGGGCAGCTCTGGAGAACTTCTAAAGCGAACATAGCCGACGAAGCCTACACTAAGTCCTCAACTATGCTATAGTGCTGGGCAGCACGAGCATTTGGGTTGTAAGATGATCTTTGGAGTACTCCTTTGGGAGGGGGTCGAATGGGCGTCTCAGTATTAGGTCTCTCGATGTGGAGCGGACCAGAACTAGATGGAGGAGCACTTGAGGGGACATCAGGCTCCTTCCCAGCGGATGACGAATATTCCTTTGTTCAAGTCATTACATGAACGGGAATGGTTCCAGCCATGAACACTTGGGAACCAAAGGGAGATGAAGACGAAGATGGATCAGCCACCATTTGAGTCTGTTGAGAGGGGAAAGGTTCTTTCAGAACTACAGGAATCCCAAGAGTGCCTTTCAACAAATGACTAAACTCGAACCGCCTTGGGAAGTCTTTGGTATAGTGATCCTCATCACAGATAAGACAAGGATACTTTGGTTTACGCTTGGCTCCTTCCTCGGGTGGAGGTTTGGAGGAGTCCTATTTGGGTTGCTCAGACTTATTCTTTTCTTTCCCCTTTTTCTTTCCTTTCGAGGCCTTGTTCGCCATGGTGGACTGAACGGCGTTAACCTCGGAAGTACTTCCAGAATTAGAACCACCCTGAGAAGTGTTTTCGTTAGAAGCATTCGATTTTTGCTTCCCAGGGTTCGAGGATGATTTTTTCGACGACAGATTTACAGAGCCAATAACCCCATCAACAGATGGCTTTGGTGGAACTTTGGATGTACCGGGTCTCGGGGCATCAGGAAAATACTCATATAAAGTACCTGACTGAGAATAAACTAAGTCAAGGTACTGGGCACGCACGATAGCTTGCTCTTCAGTCACACAAGCTCCCATAGCAATGTCCCGTGCGATCTTAGGGACAAAGGAAGTTGTGAACCAATCGGTGAGGAGTTGATCAAGAATCCAGAACTTGATCAACCGACGATGCCCTCTCCATTCATGTATATGATCAGAGATGTGCATAGTCATGTCCTGCTTGAGAGATGTAAGGAGATGCGTTACCATCTCATACCGAATGGGTAACTAAAAATGAGTGAGGAATGCCATTGCCAATGAGTTAAAATCTTGAAAAGACGCACAGGTCAATTCAATGTACCATTTAGTAGCGAAGCCAGTGAGAGTCCTTTGGAACAGGCGAAGTTGAACTGAATCATCAAGCCATGAATTGGACGAACACCAAAGGTGGTAAGTCATTACATGGGCTTAAGGATCCTCTCCAGCTTTACCGTCAAATTTGGGACAATCGTCGGGTATCTTGGTTGGAACCGGCGGCCATTGTGGATTATGCAAGATAGGATCATTGGTTAATTTCGACACATTGGGCAGTTCCAACATTGCTAAGAATGGTAGCTGAGGGTTGAAGGACATCTGTGGTTGTGGATATGAGGTAGGGCCATAGTTCCACCCAGTTGCTGGTTGTCCCCATTGACTTTGTCCGGACGGCCCAGGTCCAAAAGGGCCTTGTCCGTAGGGACTCTGCCCGTAAGGGTTATATCCATAACCAGATGGTTGATTCTAGAACTACCCCCCAGCACCCCATTGGTTACCATATTGACCTGCAGGAGCAACATTTGGTTGCTCGTAATTTTGATAAGGGGTGACCTGCGACTGTTGATAATTTTGATACGGGGAAAAATGAGTTTGCCCCTGGGGTTGCTGGTATCCATACGGTTGTTGGGCTTCATATTGAGCTTGGGAACTAGGCTGCGTTTGGTAAGAAGGTTGGGATTGAAACCCACCTTGCAGCTGGAGACCAGGTTGAGTCTGGGGCTGAAAATTGGGTTGAGCTTGAGAAGCAAGGACCATCTGCATGCCCGGTTGAGCAGGCCCAGAGAGATGTCCTTGGGAAGACTGAGGTTGGGCCATCTGGCCGGAAGGTTGTCCTAGTTGGGTTTGGGACGGACCCACTTGCCCAGAAGGTTGAGCTTGCTGGGTGTTCGGCTGTCCTTGTGCAACCGAGGGTTGTCTTTACGGACCAGATGGTTGACTAGGCTGAGCAGTGGGCTGGCCTTACTGCATGTAAGGCTGACCACCCTGCTTAGAACGGTACCCTTGCTAGATTCCAGGTTGTCCTTGTTGCGTGTAAGGTTGTCCTGAATTCCCGTAGGGTTGACCCGAACGGTATCCCTGCTAGACTCCAGGTTGTCCTTGTTGAGCATAAGGTTGTCCCGGGTTTCCAGAAGGTTGCCCAAGATAAGTAAAAGACGGACCACTATAGGCCAAAGGTTGTCCCTGAGAGGGTTGTCCTTGTGAGCCTCCAGGTTGCCCTGGATAGGTTTGTCCATAATACTGCTGCCCATAATTAGGCTGCGTGTAGGATGGCTGACCTTGGTATGATGGTCCTTGGTGTGGCTGCCCTTGATCTGGATGGAATTGGCCACCACCATAACCAGTGGTACCCCAAGAGACATTCAACGGAATTGAAGCCTCAACAGCGGGTTGAGCTGGCAAGGAGGTATACAAATGATGACCTATAGGGTCATAATAAGGGCCTTGCGCACTTGGATTTTGGACAGCATGCAAGTATTGAGAATATGCCCCCTGCTGGAATGGCACCAGAAGAAGGCAGGGTACTGCTTGCAGGATGAACAACTCTGGTAGCATGTGCCAACTAACCACTATGTACTGGACCACAGGACGGGCTGGCAACAGTAGTTACGATGGAAGATGCCATAACGGCACTAGCAACCAGAGTTGAAGATGTGACACAAACGGTCGGATTGGTCGGAACTGACGTGACAACGGTATTGTGAACTTGCGAAACAAAAGATCCTGTAGTGGGAATAATGTTATGATCCCACATGCTACCAGAAGAGGAGTTCCTAGAGCCCATGGCATCCCTCAGAGCTCTATAGCACGCAGGCACTGTGATACCGAGAGGGGTAATAGTGTAGGGCGTAGATATGACCAGGGATGTGGTCGGGATAGGAGTCTCAATACTTGACACAACAGGTGTTTCACTCACTACAGGAGATGTGTCATCCATATCAGAGGAAGCCATCTGGGTTGAAACACCAGTAGGAGTAGAGGGATAATCCTCTTTGTAAGGTTCCCAAACTGGGTTCCAAAATAGATCGTGAAGCTCGTCCTCTGGAGCACGAGAGCTCAATGGTTGGACACTTGGAATAACAAGAAAAGTTTCACCACAAATCAGTGTCTCAGGAGCAGCAGAAGAAGGAGACCCTTGGTCACTAGGGACGGGAGACGGGATCGATGGATCCGCCAGGATGATCGAATTCAAAAAATCCTAGACAAGCTAACGGAGAAAGACCCTACTGAAAACTAACGCAAACAAGATCTAACAAGGTAAATGTAATCATGGTCGAATAAATTTTAATACATTAGGACACAACTTGACCTTTTCATGTTTTAAGAGTCGAGAAAAGAACAAAAGATGACTCTAGTCGCCTTTGAATATTTAGTGAGCCGGAAGTGACAAATGCTCAAGTGAGCCTTTTCTTTTAAGGAGTCCGAAAAGGATCAAAAAGTGACTACTCTGGAGAAACTAGGCAAGGGATTTACCAGACAATCCGTAAAACTGCATATACACCTTAGCAATCATATGAAAACCAAGGACTTTCCGTACGGCAATCAATCTTCCCGAATGTTGTGTTCAGTGCGTTACGGGCTGTAAGGTGGCAAACACGGCTTCCTGTGGATCAAGGATGATAACCTAGTGGAGTCTCCCCATATATACTCAATGGTACATGTGAGCACAAGTCCGTACTAGACCACAGTTGAGTCACAAAAGGAGGAATCACCCAACCTTAAGTGAAAACAAAAGTGACTAGGTTTAACGACGCCAGAGCACGTCTCTAGCCTAGACCTCTAGAATGTGAGCGTTATGTTCCAATGCGTTTTTAGATTCATCGATTTATTTTAAGGTTTATCTTGAGTTAAGTTTTGGTTTTCAGATCCTACCGAATGTAATCTCTAAAAATTCCCTAAATGCAATCTATATGCCAAAACATGTCATTCCATTCGATGAATGCTAATTACGAGAGAGTTAAAGAGCTTTCATGCAAACGAAACGATCACAAACAACAAAAGAGTTTCCCTAATGCAGCTAATGCAAATCAATAAACTTTTCTTTAAGATCACTAAATCACTAATCAAAATGAAAAGTCCTAATTTTCATTAACTGATTCAAAACAAAAGAGATTTTTCTTTTCGATAATGGCAAAATGCACTAAAGAACTTTTGAGAAATAACACAAACAAATTCTATCCAATACACACACTTTCAGTTCCTCAAATCACAAATCAAACATCTAAAGAACCAAAAAGATCTCAAAGACAACAATGAGCTGTGTGATTTGGGCTCAAAGTGAGACGAAGCGGAATTCAAGTGAAGACGAAGCAAATCACCCAAATAACGTAACAAAATGATTCACAACTACCAAAAAAGTGTAAGGGAGCAAACAAAAGAGTCGACTGAACCAAAAAAAGATCAAAGCACCTTAGGAAGGCTCGATTCACAAGGCCACTAGATGCCCTAGGGCTAGAAATGTGAAATCAATAGAAAAAAGCAAACACCCAAAGGGTAGCGATCAAAGCTAGTCAAATCACACTCCAAAACACTCAAGTAGTCTAATAAAGGTAGTTAGGACAAAAACCAAAGCTCAAAAAGTTCACAACCAAGCAAACTTCAAATGTTTACAGGCCTGGCGCAACTGTCAGGCTGCAACAAGTGCCTCTCAGGAATTGGCGCGGGTTGTAAATGTGCAACTTGCGCCAACTGGCATGACTGTCGCACTATAAACTAGCACCAGCCGAGTTTTCTATGGAAAAATAAAAACAAAAGAGCCAAGGCCAAACCAAAAATACCTAAGTACACCAAGAGGCTAAACACAACACAGGCATTCAACCCAGAAAGCTAAGCAAGCAGGAGAAACCAAGGAAATAACCAAGAAACAAGGCAAGTTCCAAGTCGTTCAGTTTGCAAACCAAACTAGAGATGGACTGAAGTAGCGTTGATCTACTTCACTAATGCAAAGCAATAGCATTTCAAAGGCTATCTGGCTAGACTTCAGGCTTCATCTAAAGTTTACAAATCAAACAACAAGACAAGATAAACAAACAAGGCAAAAGCAAACTCCCTAGCGGAGTCGCCAAATTGTTGTACAGGTAAATCCCCTCTGTGGACAGAGGCGATCCCACTAGCCTAAATGAGGTCTAGCAACAATCAAACAACGCTAGCACGTAGGTTCCTAATTGCAAAGTATAGACCGATGATGAGGTCCTACCTTGAATCCAACGCTAGTATTCGTAGAAGAGTCGTCGCTTCCGTTCTTTCGCTTCAGCTGGTCACAATCCTCATGATCCTCGTGGACAGACACCTGCACATGCAAAGAACAAGACAAATACAAGCATAAAATCCAAGAAATGAAACTATGTATTAGTCAGAAAGGATACAACTCAAACATCATTATAAAGACAACATGAGTGGAACCATAATGATAGTCGTCTATTATTATTGATAAACAAAGAAAGATACAACCAAGTTCTCACGTCAAATCCTCCTTTAGCTGGGTGATCAGAAACACATGCCTTGCAAAGCTTTTAGGGGATGGGGAACAAGCCTCTCTCTCCTTGGTTACTTGGACATGGATCTCCTCCTTAAAGATATAGCCTGATAGGGATGAACAAGGCCTCTTGTAGCATGAGCTTAGCAATTCTCAGACTTTGGGACTTAGAATTTGGAGCTTGAAGAGTAGAATTACTAACTAGCTTGTCAAAGGCAAAGAGACAAGCTTA
>APFE030274969.1:0-29322 GCA_000404065.3 Pinus taeda
GAGAGATCACATACCTTTTGTTTCATTGGGAAGTGAGTGAAGCTTGTCAAAGTAGAGGAGACTTCTTGTCGGACCCTGGGAGGAGCTTGTACAGCATCAAGGCACAGGTTGTAAAGTTCTTCTTCATTTGAATTAATACAATCAGATTCATTTTTCTCAACAAATTGTCTTATGTGGTTTTTTTCATAATCTCCTTGATCATTATGATGAATATGCTTTATGATATTGGCTTTTCAGGTGCTATTTAATTTGTTTTCTTGTTTGTGTTTGCAGAATTACACTTCAAGGAAGCTCATTTGGAGCGAGGGAGCGAGGCTTCCACAAACTTGCATTGGACCCAAGGTAGGCCTAAAACACTTGTTTTCCTTTGTTTTTAATTGCATATTTAGAGAAAGATAGTTTTTGATTGGCTTGCTTGTCACTAGATATCTTTAGATACTAGGGAGGTCGATCTTGTCCGCAACCTCGACCTATTCCATGTGACAAAATGGCGACCCTACTGGGGATTTGATTGTTTTCCTTGTTTTGACTTTGACCTGAGAAACTTGTGTTTTGGTTTCTGTTTTTGGCTTGTTGTGTGTCGAATTGGGTGGATTTAGTAGATCTACGATTATTTTTGGTTTTCATAACTTTAGGAGAAGCCCGCACCCTGTGCTTGTAACACAGTGCATACTTGTACGCATGTTTGCTTTTCACACAAAGTGTGCACGCACCTGTGTGAACTGTGGACCTGCGGACCCTGCTAAAATTTTGAAAAACTTAAATCTTGCTCTTTCAATTAGTTTAGCATTTGTTTAGATGTTGTTATCCCCTACCCAGACCTACATGTGACTTGTTAAAAGCTTTCCTTGGTTTAATTCCATTGGTGTTAGGGTTTTAGGTGAAATTCCTAGAAGTTTTGGTTGCCGGTTTGATTTCATTTTGGTCGTGTAAGTAGCTCAGAGCTTAGAAGCTGTAGAAGCCTCAAAATCACCTTGGTTTTTTACTGGCCTTCTTATGAGTCTGACCATTTGAAAAATCTACCTTTGTTGAGGAATCCATCTTGTGTTTTCTCTTTACGAAACTTCGAAAAAGCTTGTGTTAAATGTTTGGATTTCATTTTTACAAAATAAAACAAAAAATTGCTTGTTTTTTGACTGATTTGTGATTTTGGACAAGTTAGTCCTTGGTTTTCTTATCGCCAAGTAAAACATCCTTGAAAAAGACATCTTGTAAGCTTTTACTTCAAATAGTTTTTTATAGTTTGTAGACATCAAGATTTTCTTTATTCATAGTTTTGAGTGTTTTATAAAAATATAAAAATCTCTTTTGAAAAAGTTTGTTTTTGTAGTATTTGAGAGTTTGAAAGAAAAGGGAAATTCTTGTGAATATAACTAGTTGTCTCATTTTGAGTGCATTGGAACAAAAACTCTTCTTTTAATTTGTTTGTTAAGGAAGATTTGTGTTTACAAGCATTTGCATTCTCAAACTCTTTCCTAGCTAGAAGTTCATTGAAGGGAAAAGGTTGCATAATCATCTTAAGTGCATTTTTTAGTGATTTCGAGTCGAGTCTTCACACCACGAGTTTCATCTCTGCACCTCTTGACTTAATCAAAAGCCAATAAAAATAATGCTTAAAGTAAAATCAATCTAGTAATCTTTTATTTCTAGGGCTTTATTACACCAACATAGCTTAGGCTAGTGTCTTGGAGTAGGGAGTAATTAACTCTCCAAGACAATAAAACAAACAAGTAGTTGTATCTTGCAGTAGGAGAGAAATCCAATTGTTTCATCTATGCTCTGGGAAAGCTCCTCTTAAAGGAGAAGCACAAGATCGTGTTCGAACCAGTGTGGGAATCAATCCTTCCTCATTGGGAATGATGCCAGATATTCACGTATTAAAAACAGTAAACCTTGGATTAATCATTATCGAGGAGCTTGGGGTCACTTGTTGGTAAACCTTGGATTAATTTAAGGAGCCTTCAAGGGGATTGAGCTTGCTACTCTGCCCTTGCGTGCATATCGGATCATAGACTGTTCCCCCAGGTATATTTGTTTATGTTGGTAACCATAGTGACCATATTCTATAGGATTCTTCCTAAGGTGACGGTGGTGGGAAGATCCCACTATACCTAGAGCAGATGTAGGCTAGACTCACTTGGATTTTTTGGGGGGTTCTCTTCACTCGAGATGGTTTAGTGGAGAAACTTGTGCCAGTCTATTCATTAAGTAGGTTGCCGGGGTAACTGTTCCAACCGATATTTCTGCATTGAACTCTGCGACGTTGGATTTCATCACCAACTAGTGTTTTCAGTACGGAAAGTTACTACTTGTGTGTGGTTTGATCTCCTAGATTCTTTAGGCGTGTGATTCAATTTGTTTGGTTCTTTAGAGGCTTTAGGTGGTTTTCATTGAGATTTTACTTTGTTTTTGTGTGAAGTAGTTAAAATTTTTAACCATGGCTGAATTACCGAGGAAGTCCCGTAGACTTCGGGGCCAACCTCCTAAGTTTTCACCGAACCAGCCTGAAGGGCTATGGGCCCTGGTAACTCCTAGAGACAGTAGAGTTGGGTCACCTGAAGAAGGAGAGTCTTCTTTGGTAATACATCCTAATTTTTCAGGTTTAGTAGCAGATTACAGTGCACAGTCTGTGTCTGTTTCAGAAGTTACTGGTAGTGTTTCATCTACTAGTGATATAGGTGAAGAACTTGAAATATCTGAACCCGAATCTGACATTGCTGCTACTCCAATATCAGGGTTTGCCACTCTAGCTTCTAGTGATCCTAGTTCACCTAGGGTAGAAAGAATAATTACCCAAAATCTTCCTTCTGGACTAATAGCTATTGAAGAACTTGTTATTCCGCAAAAAGAAGAAGGCATCCCTATCCCTGAAAATCAACCTGTTATAGAGCTTAGGGAGTGTGAATCAATCTTTTACAGTCCACCTTGCAGCAGTGCTTGGTATCTTTCATTGACTAACTTTTTGGAAAACCCGGGACTAAGTTTTTCACCACCTCGTATTTCTTATCACCCAACACCTAGAGGTTACTATCCTCCGTTAAATATGTCGAGACAGTCGTCCATGTTTTCTCAATCTCCAGAAGCCTTTTTGTATGGCGGTCCTTCTATTCCTGCTGGGTATCAGTCAATTTCTGTTACTTTTTCGGGAGCATCTCCTCAACCTATTGAACAAGGGTTATTAACTGGAAATAATGGTACTAAGCCATTGGGTGTAGAAGATATTCTCATGATGTCAGGTACTATTCCCAATCCTCAACCTCAAGGTGGCCAGTCACCACCTGGGGGGCAGCCTCAAAATCCTCAAGTATCGCCTAGGGGGCAACCTCAAGGACAGTACGTTCCTCAAGGTCAACCCCAGAATCAATATGTACCTCAAGGTCAACCCCAGTATCAATATGTACCTCAAGGTCATCCCCAATATCAATATTTACCTCAAGGTCAACCCCAGTATCAGTACGTGCCTCAGGGTTATCAACCCCAAGTTCAGTACCCAACCCAAGGTTACCAACCACTTTCCGGTCAATCATATGTTCAAGTATCTGGAAATATACTGTTGAATTATCAACCCTACCCTCAACCCGGTTATGGTCCTCAATATTCTCAACCTGTTATGGGTCCGTACCCCAGAATGAATGTAGTGTGGGATCCATCTCAATCCCAACAGGTCTTGCAACCGAATGTATAGTTGTCATCTCAAACTGGACAACCCTTGGTTTCTGGTTCACCCCAGCAACCTGTCCAGTCTACTGTTCAAACTTCTACACCTTCTGTAGCTTCTCAGTCTGGGCCTAGTACGCCTCGTACTCCGCTTCAATCGACTGCTGCAACTACCGCAACATCTTTTTCATCTACCCCACCTACTTCTAGAGTATCGACAGCTCCAGTTTCTACTGTTCCTGTATCTACTCCTCAGACATCTTTACCTCATTCTGGACCCATGGTCCACACTTCGGTTCAGATGCCTGTAGGACAACCAAGTTTAAGTACAGTTGTCACCAGTCAACCTCAATTTATTCAACAACCGTACCAAGGACAATACCAATTCGGTCCTGCTGTGCAGCAACCAGTCTATCAGTATCAACCGTACCCTGGGTATACATATCAACAACCTCAGCAACCCCAAGACGGTCCGGTTAATCCTGGTTTTCCGGGAGGATATAATATCCCAAATGCAATTCCAATTCCTAGCTATCCTGGATATCCTCCTCCTGGGGCTGGTCTGACAACCTAGAGTTTTAGGGACCCTAATCGTCAGTTACCGTTTATCACAACTTTGGACTTGCCTGATTTGTCGTGCCTTACAAATGATCCAATTAATTATCTTCCGTTTTGGCCGCCAATGCCAAACAAGTTGCCTAGTGATATTCCTATGTTTGAAGGTAAGCCAGGAGAGCACCCATCGAACCATGTGATGACTTATCACCCCTGGTGTGCGTCTAATTCCATTTCATATGATTCAATCCGTTTAAGTCTTTTCCAGCACACTCTAATTGGTCTTGTGGCCAAGTGGTACATTGAGTTACCACGAGCCACTTTTTATAATTTTAGTCAGTTAGCTACTTTGTTTTTAACTCATTTTCAGTTGCCAGTCAAATATGACAATGACACGGAATTATTAACTTCGTTAAAGCAGTCAACATCCACTTACATTTCAGATCACATTCATGAATGGAGACGTTGATGGCGTTTAGTGAAAGTTTTTATCCCGGATCAAATCTTAGCTAAATGGTTTGTAAAATCTTTACTGCCCAAGATCACTGAGGATGCAGCTAAGGCTGGAGTTGTTAATGAGGAGCAAGTAAATGCTCAAGCATAGTACCTTGACTTATTTTATACTCAGTCAGGTACGTTACACGAGAAAATCGCTGATCTACCCAAGCAAAATCAAATCGCTGCAACTCCTTCAGGGCCTCATGCCGCTGATGGTATGGTTGGTACGGTTAATACCAAAAGTAAGAAGAAGTCTTCCAAGAATTCTTCTCCTATAATAACCTTGCCAGATTCCCCGACAGGAGATTCTTCCGTGGAACTTTCCATTGATATTCATGTTGTAGAGTCATCTACAGCCAAATCAAAATCCGGTGGTAAGAAGAAAGGGAAGAAGAAGAATAAAACAGATAAAAATTCAAAAGAGAACCCAGAAAAAGCGGAATCAACTGATGAGAAACGCAAACCTCGTTATCCTTGTCTCATTTGTGATGAAGAGCATTTTATGAGAGAATGCCCTCATCGTGCAGAGGTTGCGAAAATTGTCAAAGGTTCCCAAACTCCTGCTGTTTTGAAGGTTCCTTTTCCAAATCAAGACAGTAAGATGATAGGTTCTTCCTCAAGTGCCAACGAAGAACCCATATTGATGATGTCCCATGTTAGGATTGCGACTCGATCGCATGATTATGGAAGTAAAAGTCCTGTTGATGGTAAAGAAGCAGAATCTTCTCATTCTAACCCATCAACCTCAGCTCCCGGTTCCGATCCGCTACAGATTGAGAAACCTAATCTAGACTTAGTAATCAAACCGCCAGCCAAAGGTATACTTCGAAAATTAGCTTTCAATCCACATGCAAGAGCGGCTCAGAACTATAACATTGTTGAAGATTTAGCTGTTTCACCTTCAGCAATGTTGGCTTTGGAAGTGCTGCAATCATGTCCAGCACAGCGTAAATTACTTTTTTCGGCTATAGGAGCTATTGACGTTCAGGACTCGAACCTTATAATTTTCGATCTAGAAAGTAGTACACCGTGCTTACCTCGTCAAATGGATTTCAAGATCCCAGTGATAGTAAAAAATAGACCTGTTCATAGGATTGTGATTGATGAGGGAGCCTCAACATTTATTATGTCGATACAGTGTTGGAGATCGCTTGGTTCGCCTTCGCTAAATCAATCCCCGACGATTCTAAAGGCCTTTGATGGCCGTGGGTTTCATCCTTTTGGCATTCTACATGATCTACCTATAGGGGTTGAAGGAAAAACCGTTAATTTAGATGTGGAGGTAGTTGATGCCCCTCTAGATTACAACCTTCTCTTGGGTCGTAGTTGGTCTTACGCTATGACAACTGTCGTTTCATCGGTCTTTCGAGTTATAAAATTCCCTCATAATGGAAAGATCGTAACCATAGACCAACTGACTTACTTTTCATTCGACCTAGCCTCTTCTGAAAGCATTCAGCATGTCGATAGAATGACTATCCCATATAAGGATGTTGGAGTAGGACTAGTTAAAGATGCCGGTTTACTGGGAACTTTTCCTTTTCCTCCTATCAATGCATTGTCTTCTATTGCAACCATTCATATGATTTCGTCAGACACCATTGTTTATGATGATCCTTGGATCGTACCTTCTGAATCTGAGATAGACTCATTTGGTGATGTTATGCCTTTGAGTCCATATGAAATTGCGTATCAAGCCATGCAGTCGCTTTCCGACACATCTTCAACCAAAATTGACTTAATGGATGTGGTCCATGAGGAATCACTTTCAACCTCAAACTCAAATTCAATAACGTTTTCTGAACTTGTTCACACTGATGAGCAAATTCGTGAAATCCTATGCGTCGATGATTTACCATGGGAGGATCTTCATCACAGATCTTCATTTTTACCCGAGAATGATCGTTTTGAAAATGATTTTTCATCAATTTTTACGACTGAATATGTCAAGGAAGCTCAGAATCCAATGAAAAATCCTGATTCAGAGTTAAACTTAGGAAATATTTCTCGAACTATTTTTTTTGACATTTCGGTTAAGCCTGGAATTGTTGAAAACATTCATATAGGTGCCGCTTGTACGGAAGATGAAATTCAAACATATAAGGCCCTATTTCAAGAATTCCGTGACGTGTTTGCCTGGTCATATGAGGAAATGCCAGGAATTGACCCCACAATTGTTGTTCATGAAATCAAAACTTACCCAGATGCTAAACTCGTCCGGAAACGTTTGTGTTAGATCCACCCAAGAAAAGTTGTTGCAATTAAAGCAGAAATTGAAAAATTTCTCAAAGCAGGTTTCATTTATCTAATTCCATTAACGGATTGGGTATCGAATATTGTTCCTGTTAACAAAAAGCAAGGGGCAATAAGAATATGTAACGATTATAGGGACATTAATCGAGCCTGTCTAAAGGACAATTACCCAACTCCCTATATCGATCAAATCATTGATGATTGTGCCGGCAGTGAAATTTTCTCCTTTATGGATGGTTTTTCCGGATATAATCAAATCAATATTCTACCTGTTGATCAACCAAAAACAACTTTCATTTGTCCATGGGGGACATTTGCTTATTGCAAATTACCTTTTGGGCTCAAGAATGCCGGGGCAACTTTCAAAGGGCCATGTCTTATGCTTTTCATGATATCAAGCACATTGTGCAACCCTATCTCGATGATTTGCCTGCTCATTCATTACATCGAGTTGAACATCTCATTCATTTACGCGCAATATTTATGAGGTGTATGCATTATTGGATTAGGTTGAACCCACACAAGTGTGTTTTCTGTATAGAAAGAGGTCGGTTACTGGGGTTTGTTGTTTCGAAAACCGGCATTCGCGTCGATCCCTCGAAGGTTGAAGCCATTGTCAAATTGCCTCCTCCTTCGAGTCTTTGCCAACTCCAAAGTTTGCAAGGGAAAGCAAACTTTTTACGTCGATTCATTCCTAACTATGTCGATATCACCAAGGGTTTTACCCGGTTGTTGAAACAGAATACTCCATTCTTTTGGGATGAGATAGATGAGAAATATTTTGATGCACTAAAACATGCGTTGACCCATGCACCGTTATTGCATCCTCCCAACTACAACCAGGACTACTTCTTATATTTCGCCGCCTCCCATTCCACCATCGGAATGGTATTAGTTCAGGAAGATGAATTTGGTACTGAACATGTGATATATTACCTTAGTCGAACTTTAAATCCAACTGAGCTAAAATACTCATATGTGGAGAAATTGGCATTGGCAGCTGTTCAAGCTGTCCAACGTTTTCGTCATTACATTTTACTATGTAAAACTACAGTAATTTTTGATTGCAACCCTATGATCTATATTTTGACCAAGTAATTTCTAGGGGGAAAGTACTCCAAATGGATTGTGATCCTACAGGAGTTCGACTTGGAATTTGAAAAATCTAAGTTGAAGAAATCTTTAGTTTTTGCGGAATTAATGTGTGACTTCCCGCGTGCTGACACGGAAGCTGTGGCGGAGGAGCCCATTGTGGACGAATCCTTGTTTCTAATCAGCACTTCAGATCCGTGGTATGGGGATATCATCGTTTATCTCCAAACCCAATCTTTTCGGCCAGATATTTCAAGGTTAGAACGTCGAAAAATACGATTCCAGTCCCAACAATTCAGAATTATTGGAGATACTCTTTATCGTCGTGGGGTGGACTCCGTTTTTCGACATTGTTTAACTCATGAGGAAGCTGAAAGGGTCCTAAATGACTGTCACTTTGGAGCATGTGGCGGTCATATGTCTGGGTATGCCACAGCCCAAAATATATTGCGTGCTGGCTACTTCTGGCCGTCTATGTTTAATGATTGTATTATCGCGGTCCGAAAATGCCACAACTGCCAAATTTTTGATCGAAAGATGCGCGCTCCACCTGCTTCTCTTCACCCTATAATTGTCATTGGTCCTTTTTCCAAATGGGGTATTGATTTTATTACATGTAACCCTCACTCGGCCGGGGGGCATGCGTATATCATCCTTGTGGTAGATTATTTTACCAAGTGGGCCGAGGCGATGCCTACATTTGAGGCAGACGGCAAAACAACTGCGATTTTCATGTTCAATCATATAATTGCTAGGTTTGGTGTTCCACAAGCGATTATCACTGATCATGGGCATCATTTTCGAAATGTTATGATGACTGAACTTACAGGCCAGCTTGGCTTGTGTCACGATAGTTCAACTCCTTATTATCCACAAGCTAATGGTCTGGTTGAAGCCATCAACAAAGTTCTAGTCATCATGATCCGATGAATCATTGGGATTCATTGGTCAAATTGGCATAACATGCTATTTTCAACACTTTGGGCATATCGAACCTCAGTAAAAACGTCAACAGGGTTCACTCCTTTCCAACTAGTTTATGGTCTGGAAGCTGTGTTACCCATTGAGTGTAAAATCCTGTCATTGCAAATGGCCATCGAGTTACTTCCAACCACTTTCGAAGAGGAAAGATGTTTGTTATACTTGGCTCATCTAGATGAGAATCAATGTGATGCTGAATTAGCGATCGAAACTCATGAAAAACGTATTAAAGCTCAGTATGATCGAAATGTGACCCCTCGAAATTTTTCAAAAGGAGACCTAGTCTTATTGTATGATCAGGCGAATGATAAATTAGGCACTGGAAAATTCATGCCTATGTGGCATGGTCCCTATGTTGTCAAGCGAAAGCTAGCAAAAGGGGCCTATGAATTGGTAGACTTTGACGGGGTCTCTTTAGGTAAACCCAGAAATGGTCTTTACCTGAAGAGGTATTATGCTTAAGAATGGGTGTGGAGATTTTTAGTTAGGATAGTTTTCTTTCTAGCTAGTGTGTTTTACATTAAAATGTGTTCTTAGCTTAGAGAGTGTTTTTCGTCATTATTCCTGCTTATCTTGGCTTTACTCTTGATATCGCAGATGCCGATGCCTCTCCAAACATACATTGGTTTTGCTGATGGTGCTTGTCATAGTACACATAATATTTCTTTTGCAGCTTGGGTTATTTATTCGCCCTCTGACGAGTTGGTATCTATGCATGGGGTAAGCCTCGGTCAAACAACGAATAATATTGCAGAGTATAGTGCAGTGATTGAGTTATTATCTAAATCTATTTGATTTGGGATTCAGATTTTGATAGTGAGGTTAGATTCTGCACTCGTCGTATTACAGCTTAATAGAGTATATGCCATTAGAAATCAAGTGTTATTGAGATTATTTTTGAGAGTGCATCTCTTGGAACATGAATTTGACTATATTGAATATCAACATATTCCAAGATCTTTAAATACATTAGCAGATGCAATTGCTTCTTGAATGTTAAGCAGACATTTGCAATAGTCATACAAGTAAATTTAAAAACATTCCATAACATTTTTAACAAGATAAGCTAGTAATAGTGATATAGTATAATATAGGAGTGTGTCAAAATATACATCGTCCTCGATCATAGGTTGAAAAACACCTTATGATCGGCAAAAATGATAGGTTCAAAAAGCAAAAATGTCATATGTGTCTACAATAGGCAATCATCCCCTCACTGGTGATGATCTCGATAAGAAACCACTACATGGGCCACCTTACAAAGGAACCTCCTAAAAGGTCCTGGGACCCCAATCACATAGCGCTGAAGTTGACGAGGAATGTAATCTATGCTAGTCTCCAGAATGTCTCCTGTCAAGCGCTCTAGATGGCTCTCCAATTCGACCAAAGTCTCTACTGATTCGTCCTGTGGGGCGGTGCTGCTATAGCTATTTGTTTCCTCTCGTAAGGCCGGAGAGCGGTTGGTCACCGTGGGCCTGCATCTACATTTGAAACTTTTACTATCAATTTTGTGACGAGATAAAAAAAAAAAGAAGTTAAATTAGGAAAAATGTTGAAAATGATTTTACCTGAGTCATCCCATTTCTCTCCTAGTGGAAGAGACATGTCTGAGTCACCGCGAAAATCTACCCTAGCATATGGAAAGTCTTGAATAGCAAAAACCTGGTTTTCCAACCATGGGAAATACTCAGGTTTGAATCGAACGATCTCTGTTCGCTCATCAGGATGACGGGCCATAACTGTAACCCATCGCATCAGTTTGGGCTCTCGAGGAAGTCTAGCTCCAACAGTGAGGTGCTGTGGGACCAACATTGGGACCCTCTCCAGACCAAAGCTCACAACTAAAGCACCATATCCAAAGGTCTTCAGTTGTCCATTCTTGGCCCTAGTTAGTTGGCCTTTTACATTAGCCAATACAGCATCGCACCAGTTGAAAATGGTGCCTTGAAAGCAGTCAACTGCCATCCGCATCTGGGATCTAGTGGCTACATGTAGTGTTGCGCTCCTGCAGAGTCTGGTAACTGTAAACACAATCACCATGAGTTCAAGACGGGATATGGTTTTGATATCTATCCCTTTGTCTTTGGTCTGTACATTGCAGTACTCTAGCCGGAGGCTATCGACAGACTGGCCACCTGCCCTAGCCCCGAATAGAGTCAAATGTTCACCTCTCTTAGGCAAACCAGTAAAAAAGTATATGTCTGCCGGCTCTATTTCGAGCTGGTGACCACCAATGAAGAAGCACTGGTCCTGTATGCTCCACCTATCTACCAGCCACTGCAGAAAGTCCACCTGGGCCATCATGCCAGGTATGGCCCAAAATTTGTACAAGCCGCATGTCTTCAATGCATCAATCGAAGGTTGATGATTTATCACGGCGAGATCTACATCCTCATGCTCCCATTCTCGCCAATCAAGCATGATGTTTACCCTGCATTCAATAAAAGGGTGAATTAGAATATATAAAATTGAAATTTTTGGTTGAAATTTGAGTTTGGTAGATTTTAAAAACCTTTGCGCGGGGTACGCACTCTCCCTGTTAGAGACAGTGCGTGGGCCCGCACCTTGCCTTCACGGCAGGTGCAGACCCCTGACTTTTTTCCCATTGCGAAAAAGTCAGAGTACGCAGGTCCCCTGTGTTACACCTGTGGGCCCCCACGCGCAGATTTTTGACCTTAAAACTCCCTAAAAAATGAAATAAACCCTAAAAAACAATTTGAAATGGATGAAATTGAAGAGTAGGATGATGTGGATTACCTGGAGGAGATGGCGTTCGATTCCGACGGACGGATTTTCTGCAATATTCACAGGACGTTTTTGACCAAAAGCCCTTTTTTCTCACCCAAATCTCAAACGGTAAAAATGAATTGACGAAAGCCCTTTTTATAAGTTTTTTGAATAAATAAATTTTGCAGCATTTTTATCCATTTTAAACAGGTATGAGTAATGTTTGAGTTTTTGTTCAGGATAATGGATTTTTCAGGCGAAATCGGTCATTTTCGACGAAAAAACATTAGAGTCATCTTTAAGCTCTTTTCTGACTCCTAAAATATGAAAAGATCACCGAGTTTTTCTTTTTAAACTCGTTAAAACAGAACTAAAAAGACGATCCTCTTACAACCCTTTTTTGATCGTAAAAACATGAAAAGATTGTCGAATTTTTGTCGTTTCAAATTCGATATTGGCCATAAAAGGACATGTCATTGATCGCTTTTTTACTTTTTCGGATCAGAGGCGCTAATTACGAAAAGTACTCCTTGGTCGTAAAGATCAAGCAGTTCTCTCAAGTATTATTTTATACTTTTTCGGGCTTGGGAGACACAAACTTACGAAAAAGGTTAACCCTAGAGTCTTCTTTAAGTTTTTTCAGACTCTTTAAAATTGAAAAACGCCGAGTTTCTCCTATATTGGAATCGTTGAAATTTAACAGTAAAGGACCTGTTCAATTACAAACAGGAACGGACCACTCCTTCTTAGGGTTCGAATTTAAACTAAGTTGGACTCATCCGAAGGATGAGCTTATAATCAAGAAAATGTTATCCTCCTCAAGCTTGTAAAAAATAAAGAGGTACTTGCCAGAAATGGTGGGGGAAAAAGAGAGAAAAATGAGCATGCTTGTCATACTTTGTAACCACTCTTGAATACGAAACTTTTATTCACCTAGGTTGGGAAATCCTTTGCCTAACAGTTGATCAAACCACATTGAAAGTCTTCAGCCAGTTTCTGGGTATTAACTTTGGGTCAATTGTCACCAAACCATCTGCTGCTTCGTTATGTGTTCAAGAGGTCAGTGAAAATAAGCCATTCATCTGCAAAATATCTGTCATCCATCTTGACCATCTCTGAGTCAGTCCTTACAACTAAATTTCTTCAAACTTGATCTATGATTTCGTGTTATGGGCTTGCCTATGACAGATCACTTTATATCAACTTCAGCTCTTTATCTAGAAAGATGATCTAGAAATCGTCAGTACCTTGGGATCTGCATGCCTCAATGGCAGGTTTCTCGCCTTCGACGATAAGTGGCGTCATTGACCTTCGATCAAAGGATTCCGTGACATGTTCGACATCAACACATCTATTCACATCTCATGGATTATACTGAGTACTTTGAGAACCATTGACATTATTGGTGATTTCTCTCACACTTGTTAACAATTTACATCATTGACTGGTAATCAAGTGGTTTCTACCATGTTCGACTTCGACACATTCATTTGCATGGATAGAATCGTACTATTTCGGGAAGTAGAAATGAAGACCCTGGATCTAGTTTCCACCATCCAGGCTGCGAGGAATTTCGTATTCATTATATTGTAGACTATTCATAAATAGATGGTTGCATCCATACTGTGTCTACATATGTCTATAATTGTGATGTATTATAAGATCATTCCTATATCATAGCAGTAGTTAGTTTTCTAGTCAGTTTTGATATGAGTATGGGAATGCCTACCTCAGCGATGATATGATCTCATATATATATTTTGCGTTGAATGTTTTTACAGGTTCCAACCGGGCTCTCCACAAGATGATCCTCGAAATGATAAAGTACTTCACTCTTCCTAAATGATAAATGAAATCCTCATCTACTACAGACTTCGCATTTTAGGGGCCAATCTGTTACACAAAATATCGTCACCATGACTATTTACAGTCAGTATGGGTCTATCATCACTTATACTGTCCTCCTAAGCAAGTCTCAGACCTCAGCTCTTCATGACAAGCTTTTAAAATGAGAGAAAGACATTAAAAATCAATAAAGCTCTGGTTCCACACTTTCTCCGCATCCTTTGTTCATGTTACATGCGGATCTGCCTGCTCTGTCTGTAAAGGGGTGGGTGCAGATCCCTGTGAAAGTCAAGAAGGCGCAAGTTTATTCTAAAAAACTCACTTTGGGTTAATTCTATATGATTCTAGAAGGAATTTTGACGTGGATTGTTCGCTCCAAGGTGGTTCATGCATCCCAAAATAGAAGGAGCTATTCCTTTGATAAGAGGAGCTATCCCTTTGAAGGAGGGCTTTATCCCTTTGAAGGAGGACCTAGTAACTTCCCTCCATTGTACTATAAATTAAGGCATTGGGCTGGTTGCTAGAGAGGTTAGAAGCTGAACATTTTTAAGGGTAAACGCTGATGGAATTAAGACTTCCTAGTTAAGCTTGAGAGGAGAGATCACATACCTTTTGGCTTCATTGGGAAGTGAGTGAAACTTGTCAAAGTAGAGGAGACTTCTTGCTGGACCCTGGGAGGAGCTTGTACAACATCAAGGCACAGGTTGTAAAGTTCTTCTTTGATTTGAATTAATACAATCAGATTCATTTTTCTCAACAAATTGTCTTATGTGGTTTGTTTCATAAATTCCTTGATCATTATGATGGATATGCTTTATGATATTGGCTTTTCAGGTGCTATTTAATTTGTTTGCTTGTTTGTGTTTGCAGACTTGCTACAAGGGAGCTCATTTGGATCAAAGGAGCGAGGCTTCCACAAACTTGCATTGGACCCAAGGTAGGCCTAAAAGACTTGTTTTCCTTTGTTTTTGATTGCATATTTAGAGAAAGATAGTTTTTGATTGGCTTGCTTGTCACTAGATATCTTTAGATACTAGGAAGGTCAAGCTTGTCCACAAAATCGACTCATTCCGTGTGACAGCCCTACTACCTCCAAACAATTTGGCAGAAGTGGCCACGGTGGGAACCTGTAATATAATATCTTCTATATCTAAAAGATTCGGAAGATTCCTGAACATTTTGTCAGCATGGATCATCGCCATTTTAGAAATATTGTAGCAATCAATTTCCTTGGCCTTGGGGGAAAACTCAATTCAACGCTCATCGAGTGTTTGTATAAATAGGTCTAAGGAATATGGCACCTCTTCAGATCCTTGGTCACATGTACACTCTACAGACGAAGGAATCATTCAATGGATAATGATAGGAGAGGCACCATGGGAACATTACCACCATCGTTCCCATCTTCCAGAATACCACAAAGATTATTCCAACAAGCTTAATCATCCTTCAGCTTTTGATTTTCTATCAAATACTGTAAATACGGTGGATTCCGAGGACAGTTCTTGTCTTGTGTCGACCTCGTTAAAAAATGAAACAAGAAGTTATGAGGATAGTTCTTTTACTGTGTCAACCTCATTAAAAAATGAAATAACTCCCTTTCCAAGTCGAGTCTTTCAAATATCTTGAAGGTAAACCTTCATTCCAACCACCGCGTTGAATGCAATGAAGCTTGGGGGGCATGCAAACTTACAACAAGCAGTGTTACAATAGGGTTTAAGCTCGTTAAAAAATAAACCTGCCACGAGTAGTGTTACCACAGGGTTCAAGCTCATTAAAAAATAAACCCGCCACCAGCAGTTTTACGCAAAGTTCAAGCTCATTAAAAATTAAACCTAAGCAATGATCATATGTTCCACCAGAGTTTAAGCTCATTAAAAAATGAACCAACCTCTAGTAAATAACCTTTGCGAATGTATTATCATCAGCTTTTGAGCCTTGGTCATGTTCTTACCATCACCTCCACTCTGTTTTAGCCGATCATATGCCTCCATTTGATTGTTTACCCTTTTGAGGAACAGCTGCAATGAGTGATTCCATTAGCCATCCTCTTAACCCTGCCATGAGTGGAAAGTTCCAAACCTTACCTGGAATCAACACTACTTGAAAATATCACTCGTTCCTAAAAAACGAGTCTCCTTTAAGCTCTTTTCATTTGACTTGTAAAATATGAAAATATTGCTGAGAAATTGGCCTCTCCAGCTTGTTAAAACTATCAGAAGTGCTATCCCTCCTCTAGATTTTAATCTTTTTGGACCTGAGGGATTATTACACAAAAAGATCGAGCGCTTGTCTTGTTTGACTCGTTAAAATTATCGAAAATTCATCCCTTTTGTATTATTTTATACGTTTTCAGACTTAACGGATTACATGATGAAAAAGGATCACTGGAGTTTCCTTTCTGTCCCTTTTTAGACTCTCTAAAATTGAAAAAGGACCGAGTTATCTTTGTTGTTAAACTCGTTAAAACCAATAGCGACAAACTTGTCCATGCAGACAAGAACGAGTTTCACTTTCGCTAGGCTTGTTAAAACATAGCGATGGGTTTGCCTGAAGGGCAAATTATAGAACAAGTATATGTTATCGTCCTTAAGCTTGAAAAAAATAAAGAGGTACTGGTCAGCAATGACTGGGGAAAAATTGGGAAGAAAACTTGAAGAAACTGAACTTATTGGTAGCAGTCGCTCTTGAACATGACCACTTTCACTCCATCACCATGATTGAGTCAGGTGGGTATTTCGTACCGGTCATTATTACCATTGGTCCACCGTACCATCCATTTTTTGGTTAACGCTACCAATCCATTTCAGTGTCATTATATGTTCAAGAGAAGTCGCTCAGAGAATTCACCAACCCAACTTGTGTCTCATCCACTGCAATACCTTCACGCTTCATTCTTTCATGACTGCCACCCTGAACCCTGTATCATCAGATCGTTTTCACCTCCACAAATTCATTTGCTTTGTTCCATGTCATAGATGTGGGATTCATTAAGGCCCTCCTACGACGGGTCACTTCTTGTCGACTTCAGCTCATTATCCAAGAAGTCGACCTAGGAACAACCCTTTCAGTACTTTGAAGCTTGCATGCCTCAATGGCAAGTTTCTCACTTCCGGCGACAGGTTTACATCAATGGCCTTCGACAGAAAGATTTTGTGTGGTGTTCAACACCAATTCCCTTTTTCACACCACGTGAGTTGTACTGTAGTACCTTGAGGGTCATCATCATTATCGGTGATTCCTCTTGCGCCTGTTAACAACTTACATCATTGGCTAGTAATCAGGAGATGTCTTTCCATGTTCGACTCCAGAACATTTTTCACATGGATCGACTTGTACTTCGGGTGAATATTGGATGAGCTTGAAGACCTTAGATCTAGATTCATCCATCCGGGCTGCGACATATTTAGGAAAAAAAGACATCAAATGTATATCATTGCTGCACAGATGATCCTCTGAATCAAAGGATGATGGCTCTATCAGAATCATCAGTCTGCCACATAGACGGTTGTCTGTCCTATGTACATGAAAATGAATTTATAAAGCTGAGCATGGGAATGCCCGCCTCAGCTAGATCATGAAAATATTATGAAGATAATGTATTGTATTGTATCTTATTACACGTTGCCTTGCAGTTCGAAAAACCTTGGATCCTCATGATAAAACATTTCACTCGACATCAAAAGATTTATGACCTCATGCTTTAGAGGAAAACTGTTATAGAAATATTTGGGCACTGCAACCCCAATCACATATGTCCATAAACCAAGGGCTTCTAAGTCCCTAAAGCGTTGTTTCATACCCTAAAGGAGCAAGGTCAGCTGATTACATCATCTCCCAGAAGTTCTCCATGAAAAACTACTCAGAAGTGGTCAAAAATGGATCATCTCACTTGCTCCATGGTCAGGGTGCGATGCATCACACCTACTACACACGGGAGGTGCGATGCATATTGAAAATTCCTTCTATAGGGTATGATGAGCGAGAATAGACAAATGGTAGAGACAGTTTGTTAAGTGGATGATCAAGGAATCCTCTAGAAACTTCTCATACAACACTTGCCTCTCAGAATTTGCCTAGGGATGACTAAGAGATCAATGAAATCTGTTAGCGCCTGCTGCAGCAGGTATTCATATTTCATGATTGGCATTTTACAGGCCAAATATGTTGTACTTTTCTTTGCTACCATGCTCCATATTTGCTCAAACAGTCTCCATATGAAGAAGGCTACTTCAAGTTCATTCAATTGCCTTCAAATTTTGTAAAATTTTCCTGGTGTCACTACTTTTGTTAAAGGGAGGTCCAAACAGTTTAATCTTGGTCTCCCTAGGTTTAAATTTCATGTTTTAGAATACAGAGATTGTAAGTCTGTCCAAACAGTTTAATCTTGGCAGACCCTTAGATAGGTAGAGAAACAAAAGAGTCCAACAGTTTAATCTAGGCTCTGGAAGAAATAAGGGTAGTATGTAGATAGGAAAGCATCAAAAGAAAAATGTATGATGGGTTTGCAAGTCTAAGTGCACCCCCAAGCAAAAGAAGAAAAAATGCTAGGAAAGTAGGCTGGGTAGGTAGTTCTGAGGCTGTTGAATTGCTGACAAGTTCCAAGTTTGCAGGTATCCTATCATGCATAACATAATCAGCAAAGATTTGTAAGCAAAAGGCTCGAATGAGGTATAACTGACTCCCCTTCTCTGCTTTCCCCCGATCACTAACTAACATCCCCAAAAGAGGTCAATATCTGCTTGACAACTCTTCAGTTCATCATCTTCATCACTCTGGTTGAGTAAAGATCTGCTTTACTCAAAGCTGTTCCATATCTTCTCCCGAAGTATGGTCTTACCCCCTGCAACAACCTAAGTTCCCCCCGAACTCAGCGCTTTCTTATCATCTCCATGTTAACCACTAACATTATTATGTAGCTCCCTATGTTTCACGCCCCCGTATTAAGATTAAGTAAATTCCCCTATGTAATATCCCTTCCCCTGGTTGAAAAATAACCATAGCAAGTCCCGGGAATTGTTTAGTTTATCAGAAACTAAGCAAGAACCCAACCTCTGAAACCACCTTCCACATACTATGGAATCCTTCCTAAGTATAAAACTCCCCCGAAGTAGTCGGACCCCTTCCGAAACTTCAGAAGCCCTTCACACCCACTTACTTACCATTTTCCCCTTCAAAGCCGTTTTCGCATCGCAACCTCGCCATCTCACATTCGTGCAAAACAATGCCCATCCGTTCCCCGCCGATGTGATGTTGCGAAATCGGCGATCAGCGATCGGCGATCGCAAGCACCGAGTGTCCAATCTGTTCACCCCTTTCCTCTCCGCCGATGCGATATCGCGATATCGCATATCGGCAGTCGCAAGCACCAAAATGCCCAACCTAACGATCCCCCTCTTTCCCCGCCGACGCGATATCGCGATATCGCATCAGAGTCTCTTCACCAATAGTCCATCTAGTACCTCACCACGTCGCGCTGTACCAGGGACCCACTGATGACGTCATCTACCATACAGCCGACGCAGTGCTTACGTCAGCAGCCAGAAAAGCCGAAAAAGCTTCGCGCAAGAAGAAAAATCGCACTTCGGAGCTCCAGATCAAGAAACAGAGGCAGTTTTCGATGCGCGAATAGCGCTATTCGCGCATCGCTAAGGGAAATAGGCCATTTCAAGGAATCTTCAGGGAATCTTCTGATTGCCGAGCCCACTGCGCGCCAAAAAAGCCTGAAATCGCCCAATCGTGCCAAAGGATCCGGTTTAAAGACAACAGCAGATCATTCACAGAGTTTAAAGTGTATCAGATCAAATCAGCAGGCTTCAAGCGTGTCAAAGAGTATCAGTCGACGGCGGAAATCATCAATGTAGCGGCAAAGTGTATCAGAGAATATCTTGAGCAGTGGCCCAAAGCAAGAAAAATTTGAATATCTTCCAGCAGATTCATAGGAGGAGAGCAAAATCACTTGAAGCTCTCAAATCATAATAATTGCACATTCAATTCGCACCAAAGCCAAATTGCAGCCCCATAGCTCATTCACTTCAGCAGCACCGCATCTGATCCCCAAGGGCCACCTCGTCACCTATTCCAATTCAGCTGCCCCCAGCGCAGCCAAAAAGATTTACTTGCATTTATTTCCAGCAGCATTTAGATTTTGAAGAGTTCTAAGCAGACCTATCACAGTCACTTGTAATGATGTCTTCCTGATATTTTGTTTATAAATACCACCTGAAGCGATATTGTAAAGGGTTGGTTGGTTGGTAGTAGTAGTTGTTGGTCAGTTTCCTTTCCAACAATTTTCTCTGAGTAAAGACTCGCACTGTAATTGTCATTATTTTGATAATCAAAGATTGCTGAAAGCATGGATTGCGAAACAACTTGCTGTTTTCTCTTGGCCGAGGAATGATCTTGGAATTCCTGTGTCTCTGCATGATCCAATAAGTGTTCTTCCTCCCTGTTCATTTTATGTTTTTATCATCTTTCCGCCTTTCTAAGTTGCAGGAAAAAGGAATAGCTTAAGATTTGTTTAAATACACCTTAAGTTCAATTTCTGCACTTTTCGATGTTTTCTTCTGAAACAGTTATGAGCTAGAATTCTTAACTGCTCTAGTTTACCCTGTTTCTTTCATATATGAGTGCATGTCTTTGGAATTCTTAACTGCTGCGGGATCCCACTCATCCGCTTCTCCCCTTTGTCAGCATCATGAAATGATTCTCTTTTGCCTTTCATCCCTGATGTTCATTCCGTACTTTCAGCGGCCTGAGTATTGTATCCTGTGCGGCTATCCCGCTCCGTAACCCCTTGTGACCAAGAAAATGCTCGCATGCCTCAATCTGTGACTCCATGCCCAATGGTTCAAAACTTATAACACTTTACTGTGCCTCTTTACTCGAGAATCCTACCTTCCTTCCAACCACAGTCAACATTCCCTTGAAGTCAGAAAGCTAGCCTAAAATCATCAACTAAGGTTGAATCTAGATCAACTGTGGTTGAACCTAAAGGAGAGAGCCCTCTCCGATTGCAGGTGGGCTAGAACCCGCAATCAGAAGATTGGTTTGTGGTTACCTCGGCCATATCCCTAATAGGAGCCTAGGGACAACCTGAGTGATAACATAATGGCAACTTTGCTAGGGACCTCCTCAGATAATTCAATGCAACCAATCTGCATCCTCACAGAGGAAGAGACCGAATTTTAATCGGCTGACCTGCGTGGTTGCATATTTAATCTTTCAAAGTTATATTAGAAGCTGGCTCCTAAGAAACTGACATGCAATACACAATCAAATCCTGATCCCAATAACCCGCCTGCTGTTGGAAATCCGAATCTAATTCCGAAGATCATCAGGCAGCAAAAACAAAAAGACTGCCAGACCCCTGTTAGTCTTGAAGTAGTTCAGCCAATTTTTGTACCAACCCCCATCAAAGTTCTAGTCCGATCCACCCCGAATTCCTCTGGCTCATCGCCCCCTTCTCCGAACAGCTCTTCCACACCTCAACCCCACACCTGTAGCCCATCGGTTACTCCCTCATCCCCGGTTATCCCTATAGTCCCTCTCGCCTTAGGTGTTCCGCTAATTCCCGTAATCATGGCTAGATATGCACCATTACAACTACCTGCTAATCCCGGGGCAATGCCCCAGGACTATCAATCGAAAATCACTTACTTTGATGGCACAACCTCTTGCACCGCCCTACAACATACAAAGAAAATGCAGGATTATTTCGAGAGTTATGAAATAGACGATGAAAGCGTAAGAATGAAGATCTTTGTTCAAAGTCTAACCGGCGATGTCAGAACCTAGTTTAGGGCACTTCCACCTAATTCAATATTAAATCCAGAAGCCTTATACCAAACCTTCATTAACAAATGGGAGAAAAGGAAGGACCCCCTGCACATTCTATCCGAATATGAGTCTATCAAGAGAGGACCGGGGGAAGCTGTTCTGGATTACTGTGCCAGATTTAACAATGTCTACAACGCAATACCACCTAATCTAAGACCTCCACCCGACCTTGCTCTATACAAGTTCCCGGATGGCTTTGATGCTGATATGGAGTATCAATTAAGGGAAAGAGCCCCTCAAAGCCTTGCAGAAATGCAAGATGCTGCAGTTAGCATAGAAGCGAACCTAATCGACAAAAGAAACAGAACCAGATCCGAGAAGAAAACCACTTTCAAAGAAGAACCCTCTTCTCACGAGCAGAAACTGGATGCAATCATCAGTTCCATGAATAGAATGGGAGATAGATTAGATAACGTGGAGAGAAAAACTTCATGGGAAAATCAACAGCCCAACACCGCGAGGAACCCAAACTTTAGAAAAGCCCAAAACATGAACATGGGTAGGGCCAATCAGGATCACGACATCAGACCTCCTTTCCAAGAGAACTTTGCCGAGGCATCTACATCTGCTGATCCCACAGACGGGACCCTGATGAACCTGGTTGATTCAGAAAATGGACAACAATCCTCCTTCACGGAAGAAAACCCCCCATACCTTAATATGGAACAATTCCGCACTAGATTGGGTGAGTCCTTTGACTTTAAACAAGGGTATGACACTGCCATGTATGAGGTACATAAGCAATACAAACTAAGAATGCAAACTGTCGATGTGTCTCCGCCCAGCAGGGTGAAGGATGGTAAGCAGCCAAACAAGGCTAAAGGGAAAAGCACCAACGGTCATACAATTGATGACCAGGTCCCAAATTCACAACAAGTTAGTGTGGAAGATGTAACAGAAACACATGGTTCTATAGAACAACCAATACACTCTTCCTGCCCTGAAAAAGACCTGGAGAGCATTCATGAAAATATTCGCAGAACAGAGAAACCACGGACAGTCATACATAGTGATACGCACGATCCAAAGGGAAATATAGAAAATATGATGGAGAATGAAAAACTCACTGGCATTAGTGCCCGAAACCCAGCAGAAAAGCCTTTCAACCTAGAAGCCGAAATCGGGAAGCTTAAAATCTCCATCCCCCTCTCAAAACTGGCTAAGCACACTGTGTATAGACAACAAATTCAAAAATCGCTCCAATTGCCTGAAATTATGGATGATGTAAACATTCTAGATGACACCCCTGAATTACTGTTCGGGCCAGAGGTTGATGGAAAAACAGCGTTCGGGCCTGTCCCGCCTTTCTATATCAGCCTGCACATACACGATAAGATACTGCACAATGCTATGTTTGATTCAGGCGCCTCACACAACCTCATGCCCAAAGCCGTAATGGAGAAGCTAAACCTCGATGTCACCTGACCCTACAAAGATCTATATTCATTCGACTCAAGTCAGGTCAAATGCCTAGGCTTAATCAAAGATCTTTGCGTATCCCTAGTCCAATTCCCGAACAAAACGATCTTAATGGACGTAGTAGTTGCTGACATACCCACAAAGTATGGCATGCTGCTATCCCGATCATGGGGAGCAAAAATGCAAGGATCCCTTCAACTCGACCTCTCTTATGCCACTATATCCGTCTTTGGGCAACCAAAGAGACTTTATAGGGAAACACTAATGAAATATGTGGTGAGTAGTGAGGAGAAACCCCAAAATTTTCCAATATACTCAATCCATTCTGATATGGATTCTTTTATTTTGTTTAATGATAATACAAGTCTTCCAAATTCTGACAGACCGCTAGCCCTAGAACAAGAAACCAATGCTAGTGAAAGGCCAGTTGCCAACTCGCTTGAAATTGTCTCAACAACCCAGGCAACCAGCACAGGACTGGAAGAAAATCCCGAAACATAAGTCATCATTTCATCTGTGCTGCAGGCCCCTCAAATCCCCAAAACACGCCTCGGACCAGAAGTCTCATGGTATTTAGAATTCGATGGTGCAGTTAACAAGTTAGGAGCAGGGGCTGGAGTGTGGATTTACAAAACTCACGAAAATCAGGCACAAGGCCATGCCTATAGACTCAATTTTAAATGTACAAACAACATGGCAGAGTACGAAGCCCTTCTCTTAGGTCTCAAGCTGCTCAAAACCTTGGGAGCCACCACAATCTCCATCCTAGGCGATTCGGACCTCATTATACAACAGATAAAGGGCAATTTCGTCGCCAATGATAGTAGAATGAGAGCTTACAGAGCCACGGCCAGCGAATTGCTTAGCACCTTCAGTGCTTTCAAGTTGACCAAAATCGCACGAGAACATAACATTCATGCTCATAGCTCAGCTACCTTTGCCAGCACCTGTAGGTTCCCCTTTGGACCAAGTCACCACTTCACTGCAGAAGTAAAACATAGACCGTCAATTCCTAACAATGTCGAGAATTGGCAGGTGTTCCAAGACGATGTCCAGATTAACAATTTTTTAACTCTGGAGGGTGAATTATCTAACACCAACATTGACATGGACGTTACACCAGAAACACAGCAACTAGATCGCATGACCCTAACAACCCCCATGGCTGAACAGATACTTAGCCCGACCATTTTTGACAACACAAACATAAGGCAATTGAAACAGTCTTGCTCACCTAAGGCAGCCGAGGCAGAAGAAGAATTTGTGGACCTAAAAGGAAATATTTTGCCTGCTGGCCTGACCCCATTGGAAGACATGTTCGATAGCAACGATGTAGCGAAAAAACCAAAAATGGAACCTTTGGATGCCGCCATAGAAGAATACAACATAGGAACAGTAGAACATCCCAAGATGATCAAACTCTCTAAAAACCTGCCTCCTGACCAAGAGCCCAAATATGTGGATCTGTTCAAAGAATTCCAAGACGTATTTGCTTGGAGTTATGAGGACTTGAAGTCCTATGACACTTTAGTAATCCAGCATACCATTCCCCTTAGGCCGAACCAGAAACCATTTAAACAAAAACTCAGAAGAATCAATCCCATGCTTCTCCCTATGATTGAGAAGGAAATAAAAAGAATGTTTGATGCAGGGATCATCGCGCCTATCAGATTCTCGGAATGGGTATCTAACTTAGTCCCTACCAGGAAGAAAATAGGAGAGATAAGACTGTGCATAGACCCGGGAAATTTAAACCAGGTCTCCCTAAAAGACCACTATCCGTTACCTAAAATGGATCACATCTTGCAAAGGGTGGTGGGTTCTTCTAGGATCTCCCTACTTGACGGATTCTTGGGATTTAACCAAATTCTAGTTCACCCAGACGATCAGGACAAAATAGCTTTCACCATGCCCTGGGGAACGTTCAAATACGTTAAAATGCCGTTTGGACTGAAAAACGTCGGCGCCACCTTTCAGAGGGCAATGGATATCGCTTTCGCTAAGGAAATACATGATTTCCTCATGGTTTACCTGGATGACCTGACCCCATTTTCCAAATCTGACTCGCAACACCTAAAGCACTTAAGGCAGATTTTTATCACATGTAGGAAATTCGGTATTTCTTTGAACCCGAAGAAGTCCCTGTTCGCCCTGGAGGAAGGCCAGTTATTAGGGCATATAATATCGAAATATGGAATCAGAATTGACCCAGAAAGAATTCAGGCTATCCTCCAGATTTCTTACCCAAGAAATACAAAAGAGCTACAAGGATTCCTTGGAAAAATCAACTTCCTGAGAAGATTCATTCCCAATCTAGCGGAGTCAATGAGGCTATTGAGTAACATGCTAAAAAAGGACGCCAAGGTGAGATGGTCCCTTGAGGCCAAGTAGGCTTTCGAGAGTATAAAAGCGGCCTTGACTCAAACACCGGTCCTAACCAGTCCGCAATTTGACAGAGACTTTATTAATTTTTCTTTCGCATCAGAACATACCATAGCAGTAGTCCTTCTGCAGAAAGATGATCAGGGAAATGAGAAACCAATAGCTTTCTTCAGCCGAGCTCTGAGAGATGCGCCCCTAAAATTTCAAATCATGGAAAAGCAAGCTTACGCCCTTGTCAAAGCTATTAAAGACTTTAGAATTTATATCCTCTACTCTCATGTGATCGCATATGTCCCTAACGCGGTTGTAAAGGATATACTAACTCAGGAAGGATTGGAAGGCAGAAGAGGCAAATGGATTGCTAGCATCCTTGAGTATGATATCGAGATAAAGCCCACCAAACTCATAAAAGGACAAGGGCTAGCCAAGCTAATGGCTGAAACGAATTTCCAAGCACTTAACATTAATCAGCTGGACGATGAAGAGGAGCTAGCGACTCCACAAATTAGTGATACCTTCACACAATCCCCTTGGTATTCTGATATTTGTTTTGTATTGTTAAACCTGTGTGCTCCCACAGGATTGTCCAGAACTAAAAAAAGATTTTTAAGAATGAAATCATCTAACTTCTGTGTCATAGACGGTGCCTTATTTTGGAAGAATTATGAAGGCATTTTTCTTAAATGTTTAACTGAGGATGAAACTAATAGCGTCATGAGAGAATTTCATGCAAGTGATTGTGGAGGCCACTTATACTGGAAATCCACGGCGAACAAGATCTTGCGGGCCGGTTATTACTGGCCCTCTTTGTTTACAGATGTGAAAGCATTTACTACCTCATGCCATAAATGCAAAATCTTTGAAGGAAAAAGAAAATTATTGCCCCTGCCCCTAAAGCCCATTTCAACCGAAAAGCCTTTTCAACAATGGGGTCTTGACTTCGTTGGAGAAATTCATCCCTCCTCTTCAGGCCAGCACAAATGGATCCTAACAGCCACCGACTATTTCACCAAATGGATTGAAGCCACCCCATGTAGGCAAGCCAATGACTCCACCATCATCCAATTTCTTGAAAATAACATCCTGTCCAGATTTGGCTGCCCGGAGAAGATCATTACCGACAACGCAGCTGCTTTCAAATCCAATAAACTCATTAACTTTTGCCACAAGTACCACATTACCTTAGGACACTCCACAGCTTATTACCCCCAAGGCAATGGCCTGGCCGAGTCCTCCAATAAGAGCCTCATCAATATCATAAAGAAGATGCTAGAAGAGAACAAAAAGAACTGGCACAAAAAGCTCACCAGTGCCCTATGGGCAGACCGAATGACCACCAAAAAATCCATCGGGATAAGCCCCTATGAACTTGTGTATGGCATGGAAGATAGATTCCCTTCCTCTCTAGGCATACCAACTATCAAACTGTTGCAAGAAATTCAGGCGGAACCAAACGACATGCAGAGAAGGATTAATCAGACTATTCATCTTCAGCAAACCAGAGAAGAAGTTTTCAATAGAGCTCAAAGTCTACAGGAAAAACTCAAGAAAATGTTCGACAAGAGAACCAAAGCAGAAGATTTCTAGGTAGGCAGCAAAGCCATGAGATGGGATGTAAGGAGGGAAGACAAGGGCAAACATGCTAAATTTGATTTTCTGTGGAAAGGTCCGTACACTATCAGCACCGTGCAAGGCAATAACACCTACTTTCTCAAGTCTCTTGATAACAGCACAGCGGAAGAAGGCCCGATCAACGGCTGAATGTTGAAGCACTACAATGATCCTCCTGCTTGAAAGAGCAGGTGATAGTTGGTTTGTACATACTAGTAGGTATCAGTTTTGACTTTTTTGAGTTTATAGTACCGGGAACACGCGGAAGAAAGCAGGCGATGCTTCCCAGTTTTGCAAAGGACAGCTAGAAAGTAAAAATCAAGGCGTCCTGGCCTGTTGTTCTTGACTTCCCGCAAGGAGAAGCCATCCCCGAGTGGAGCCACTGTTAGCTCCTGCTGCAGCAGGTATTCATATTTCATGATTGGCATTTTACAGGCCAAATATATTATACTTTGCTTTGTTGCAATGCTCCATATTTGCTCAAACAGTCTCCATATGAAGAAGGCTACTTCAAGTTCATTCAATTGCCTTCAAATTTTGTAAAATTTTCTTGGTGTCACTACTTTGGTTAAAGGGAGGTCCAAACAGTTTAATCTTGGTCTCCCTAGGTTTAAATTTCATGTTTTAGAATATAGAGATTGTAAGTCTGTCCAAACAGTTTAATCTTGGCAGACTCTTAGATAGGTAGAGAAACAAAAGAGTCCAACAGTTTAATCTGGGCTCTGGAAGAAATAAGGGTAGTATGTAGATAGGAAAGCATCAAAAGAAAAATGTATGATGGGTTTGCAAGTCTAAGTGCACCCCCAAGCAAAAGAAGAAAAAATGCTAGGAAAGTAGGCTGGGTAGGTAGTTCTGAGGCTGTTGAATTGCTGACAAGTTCCAAGTTTGTAGGTATCCTATCATGCAAAACATAATCAGCAAATATTTGTAAGCAAAAGGCTCGAATGAGGTATAACTAACTCCCCTTCTCTGCTTTCCCCCGATCAGTAACTAACATCCCCAAAAGAGGTCAAGATCTGATTGACACCTCTTCAGTTCATCATCTTCATCACTCTGGTTGAGTAAAGATCTGCTTTACTCAAAGCTGTTCCATATCTTCTCCCGAAGTATGGTCTTACCCCCTGCAACAGCCTAAGTTCCCCCCAAACTCAGCGCTTTCTTATCATCTCCATGTTAACCACTAACATTATTATGTAGCTCCCTATGTTTCTCGTCCTCGTATTAAGATTAAGTAAATTCCCCTATGTAATATCCCTTCCCCTGGTTGAAAAATAACCATAGCAAGTCCCGGGAATTGTTTAGTTTATCAGAAACTAAGCAAGAACCCAACCTCTGAAACCACCTTCCACATATTATGGAATCCTTCCTAAGTATAAAACTCCCCCGAAGTAGTCGGACCCCTTCCAAAACTTCAGAAGCCCTTCACACCCACTTACTTACCTTTTTCCCCTTCAAAGCCGTTTTCGCATCGCAACCTTGCCATCTCACATTCGTGCAAAACAATGCCCATCCGTTCCCCGCCGATGTGATATTGCGAAATCGGCGATCGGCAATTGCAAGCACCGAGTGTCCAATCTGTTCACCCCTTTCCTCTCCGCCGATGCGATATCGCGATATCGCATATCGGCAGTCGCAAGCACCAAAATGCCCAACCTAACGATCCCCCTCTTTCCCCGCCGACGCGATATCGCGATATCGCATCGGAGTCTCTTCACCAACAGTCCATCCAGTACCTCACCACATCACGTTGTACCAGGGACCCACTGATGACGTCATCCGCCGTACAGCCGACGCAGTGCTTACGTCAGCAGCCAAAAAAGCTGAAAAAGCTTCGCGCAAGAAGAAAAATCGCACTTCGGAGCTCCAGATCAAGAAAAAGAGGCAGTTTTCGATGCACGAATAGTGCTAAGGGAAATAGGCCATTTCGAGGAATCTTCAGGGAATCTTCTGATTGCCGAGCCCATTGCGCGCCGAAAAAGCCTGAAATCGCCCAATCGTGCCAAAGGATCCAGTTTAAAGACATCAGCAGATCATTCACAGAATTTAAAGTGTATCAGATCAAATCAGCAGGGTTCAAGCATGTCAAAGAGTATCAGTCGACGGCGGAAATCATCAATGTAGCGGCAAAGTGTATCAGAGAATATCTTGAGCAGCAGCCCAAAGCAAGAAAAATTCGAATATCTTCCAGCAGATTCATAGGAGGAGAGCAAAATCACTTGAAGCTCTCAAATCATAATAATTGCACATTCAATTCGCACCAAAGCCGAACTGCAGCCCCACAGCTCATTCACTTCAGCAGCATCGCATCTGGTCCCCAAGGGCCACCTCATCACCTGTTCCAATTCAGCTGCCCCCAGCGCAGCCAAAAAGATTTACTTGCATTTATTTCCAGCAGCATTTAGATTTTGAAGAGTTCTAAGCAGACCTGTCACGGTCACTTGTAATGATGTCTTCCTGATATTT
>APFE030274970.1:17388-35109 GCA_000404065.3 Pinus taeda
GGTTGTGAGTGTAGCAAATGTGTCTCTTATGTTTCATATGTATCTTGTTATGTTTCATAGTTCATTTCATATTCATTTCCAGTGAAATTTTCTAAATTAGCTAAGGTAGAATTCAATTTTATTGCTTTGCCTATGGGAAAATTTCATGTTCAGTGTTCATTCTTCTGTTGAAAAGGATTCATGTTGTCCATCCCCTTTTCACCCTCTTAATCAATCTCTCCATTCCGCACTATCTTAAACCAAATTGCTAGGCTTTCCGCCTATCTTGCCTCACGAAGTAATCCGTGCCTTTGTCTTAAAGTTTCTGTTTCATTGAGGTCCATTGGTCCCATACCATCCCAGAAACACAGTCATTTATAAAAATCACTTCTTGTATCCATATTCACTTACTAGCCTAAGATAAATATTTCATTGTAAGTCATCTGAGGTTATTTTGTTTATCTATCCACTGAGTGTGACTCGGAGAGAGCCCTCTCCTGTTCTGGTAGGGCTAGCTACTAGAATGAGTGTGGTTTGTGGTTACCCTAAATTTTTCCTTCTTTCAGCCTAAGGCAGATTTAGGTGCTAAAATAGTGGTGAATCCACTGGGGACGAAATCAATCCCCTTGTTTCTTAATAATTCTAAGCTTCCAGATGATAAGTTTAGGATTTGATAGGTTGAGTAAAGTTGGTTGTGTCCTTTGATTTTTCTCAATAGCACGCTGGCTTCTAGAAGATACACCACAGCTAATCCAGATCCCGACCCTCCGCACATCTACGAAAATCCCAATTTGATTTCAGGAATTCCTCGTCAAGAAAGCTCTATATCGCCCGTGCTCAAATCCCATTCATGCCGGGACATTTTTGAGTATATTGAAGAGCTAGAGTTTGATGAGCAGTTTGAATTATCATTGTTTGAAACCATGTCCGAAAGAGCGGTTGAATCTACTGTCCACAATCCACAGTTTCTTTTATACTTGGAGACGAAAAGGGCTAACCGGTCGATTGATAACTACATATTAGCTCAGCTTCAAACTTCAATTTCTAGCCCCTTAAAAACTGCGCACACCCCTCCAACACCTCCGAGCACAAATCCACCAAGAGTGATGGCTGCCCATTTTGCACCTCTTGTTTTGCCTCAAGTTTTAGATGATATTGCCGCAGATTACCAAAGCAAAATCCAATTTTTTGACGGCACTCCTAATGGCATTACTGCTCAGCAACACGTGGACAGAATGGCAGACTTCTATGAACTTCATGAGATCGACGCGGAGAATGTGGCAATGAGACTTTTTGTACAGACATTTGCAGGTGAAGTGAGGAAATGGTTCAGAGGTTTGCCGGCTGCACGTATCACTACCTTGGCTGACCTACAAAGACAATTTTTAAACCACTAGGAAGTGAAAAAGAATCCTCTTCAAATTCTGGCCGAATATGAGCAAATCAAGAGAAACGCTAGTGAGTCGGTCCAATATTATTGCATTAGATTCAATACAGTTTATAATGAAATTCCAGATAATCTAAGGCCACCTGTGGGACTAGCCTTGTTGAAGTTCCCAGATGGTTTTGATGCTGACATGGCTTATCAATTGAGGGAAAGAGAACCAGCCACAATGGAAGACATCCAGAAGATAGCGTTCAGCGTCGAAGCAAATCTGCTAACCAAGAGAGCTAGAGAAAAAGTAGAGAAGGTCACTGCAAAGGAAGAATCTTCCTCGGTAGATCAACTACTTCGGAAGGTAGAGCAGATGCTTGAAAGAATGAAACTTGACAAACCAGAGCCACAAGTTAGAAATCCTAACTTTCGTGGGCAGCAACAACCACAGTATAGAATAAGACAGAGATCAGTGAGCCCAAGAGCAGATTGCACAACAGCCAGTACAGACACCTTTTCAGCAAAATTTTGTGCATGGATCAGAATCAGATGAGTACGGGAATGTAATAGGCAAAGAAAATCACCTCTTTATTCCTAATGATTTGCCTATTTATCTCACTGAAGAGGAAGAGTATGCAGAGAGTTCAGCTGCACACAAAGACGTAGATTTCATTCTAGCAAGCGACACCATCTTGGAAGAAGAATCAGATGAATACCAAAGAGGCTACATGAATGCTTTGTCTGTCCAACAGCAGCGATAATCACTTAGAAACAGAGGTGTGCCGGTCAGACCCATTCAGAAAAAGAAGGATGTTGAAGCATCAAAGAATGACTCGGCAGCCACAGAAAGGAAAGGAAAGGAGGCGGTTGATCCGAAGAGCAGCAAATCACCATCATCAAAACAGTCACATCAGCAAGTTGCATCGAAAGAAAAAGAAAGGAAAGAATTCCCAGTCAAAGAGGTAGAAAAGATTCCCGCTTTCAATTTAGAAAATGAGATTGCTAAATTGAAGATATCCATCCCCTTGACTGAAATATTGAAGAACAACAGTTATAAAGGACAAGTATCTAAAATGTTGAATTTGGACCCGATGTCCGACATGGTGAATGTCGAAGATGATCAACCTGAAATGATTTTTGGGCCAGCATCAAATGGCGAGTCTCCCGATAGTGATGTGCCACCTTTTTACATCAGTTTAAGGTTGCATGATTTTGTGTTACATAACGCCATGTTCGATTCCAGACCCTCTCACAATCTCATGCCCAAGGCAATCATGGATAAGCTTGGTCTGGACACCACCCGGCAATATCATGATCTCTATTCATTTGATTCCAGCAGAGTAAGATGTATAGGTCTCATCAAAGACTTGGTTGTGAGTTTGGATCAGCTCCCAATGAAGAATGTTTTGATGGATGTTGTGGTAGCAAACATTCCTCCAAGGTTTGGCATGCTTGTTTCTAGGTCTTGGGTAGCGAAACTGAAAGGGACACTACAATTAGATTTCTCCTATGCAACGATTCCAGTGTTTGGACAAATGAGGAAATTGTATCGGGAACAAAAAATGAAGTACATGATCACAAGCAAGGAGAAACCAATAAATCATCCAATTAGCTATGTACATACAGATTTAGAGTCTTTTGTTTTGTATTCAGATAGTTTAAATGATATAGATAGTCAGTTGGTAGAAGAAGATGATATTCCAGAAATAACAGAAAATTTCAGAGAAGTTTTGAAGAAAGAAGAACAAGAACAGCATAACATTGTTGGGCAATCAGCTGAAAGCAATGGACAGCAAGAAGACAAGGCACAACAAACAGATTTCCAGCACTTGCAAGAGGAGGAAGAAGGTTTTTGGACCATGGATTTCAATGGAGCAGTGGGAAATGATGGCATTGGAATTGGAATTTGGGTACGCAGTCCTTTCTCTGCCCCAAACAAAGTCCCCACTAACGTGCAAGTATGCTCTTACAAGTTTGATTTTGAGTGTTCAAATAATGAAGCTGAGTATGAAGATCTGATTGTTGGCCTAAAGATTCTAAGAAAGTTGAATGCTAAGAGGATTTCAGTATATGGCGACTCCGAATTGGTTATCAAGCAGGTCAAAGGCGAATATCAAGCAAAGCATCCTAGGATGCAGGCTTACCATAATGCAGTCTTAGACATTTTAAAATTATTTTCAGAATACACCTTGACATGTGTGCCTCGAATACAAAATAGTATTGTTGATGCTCTTGCCAAGGCAGCAAGTGGTTTGAAGATCCCAATGAACTCTAGCAACAAATTCGAAATTCATGTCAAGCATCGTCCAACCGTTCCAGACAATCAGAGATATTGGAAAGTGTTCCAAGATGATGAGGAGATTGATGATTTTCTGCAAAACAAAGGCAAGTTCAAAGAGACCTCAATTAATGAAGAAAATGACTATGGTAAAGGTAATGGTACAGATGAGGTGCAGATTAATGAAATGGACTTATTGCAGCTGAAGAACAACGTTATTCCCAAAGGCTTGATACCTCTAGAAGAACTCTTTGATCAAGATGATGTAGCTCGCAAGCCAACATTGCAGCCAACAGAGAAGGGTGTGGAAGAGGTCAATATCGAGACAACTGCAAATCCTAAATTGGTAAAATTGTCCAAAGCATTGCCGCCAAAGATCAAGGAAAAATATATCAGTTTGATGTCTTCATTTGCAGATGTGTTTGCCTGGGACTCTTCTGACTTAAAGACATATGATACTAATATAATTTAGGACACTATACCCATCAAGCCCAATCAAAACCTGTTCAGACAGAAGTTGAGAAGGCTAAATCCAAAGTTGTTACCATCTACTGAAAAGGAAATCAACAAGTTGCACAAATCAGGGATCATTGTGCCAATCAGATTCTCAGATTGGATCTCTAACTTGGTGCCCGTAAGGAAGAAGATAGGTGAGATTTGCTTATGCATTGATTTCAGAAATCTCAACAAAGTTTCATTGAAGGACAACTACCCACTACCCAAAATGGACCATATACTTCAGCGAGTAGTGGGAGCATCACGTATGTCATTGCTTGATGGTTATTCCAGATATAACCAAGTTTCTATCCATAAGGATGATCGAGACAAGACAACGTTCACCACTCCATGGGGAACCTTTCATTACGCTAAAATGCCTTTCGGTTTGAAAAATGCGGGTGCCACATTTCAGTGGGCAATGGACTTGGATTTTGCAAATGAGAAGGATGTCTTTTTGGTGGTGTATTTGGATGATTTGACGGTGTTTTCCAAATCTGATGAAAAGCACATGCACCATCTTAAAACGGTCTTCCTAAAGTGCAGAAAATATGGCTTGTTGTTGAATCCAAAGAAGAGTTTGTTCGCCATGGAAGAAGGAAAACTACTCGGGCACATTATCTCAAAAGATGGCATACATATTAACCCAGCATGTGTGCAAGCAATTCAACAAATCAATCTACCCCAGAATAAAAAAGAGATACAATCGTTCAACGGTAAGATGAATTTCCTACGTTGCTTTGTACCCAATCTTGCTGAGCATCTAAGAGAGATGACAAACATGCTTAAGAAAGATAGTGAAGTGAAATGGACGGAGGAGGTTGTAAAATCTTTCAATTTGGTCAAATTGGCTCTTTCCTCAGCTCTAGTTCTAGTCAGCCCAGATTACACTCAAGATTTCATATTGTTTTCATTTGCTTCGGAGCATACTATGGTAGTGGTGTTATTGCAGAAGAGAGATGATCATGAAAGACCCATTGCATTTTTCAGCAGAGCTATAAGAGACGCAGCCTTAAAGTACAACATCATTGAGAAGCAAGCCCTTGCACTTGTGAAGGCATTGAAAGATTTTTGGGTGTATATTCTACATTCTCACATTCTGGCCTATGTTCCTAACGCTGTTGTAAAAGATGTTTTAGTGCAGACCGATCTAGAAGGAAGAAGAGGCAAGTGGATTGCAGCCTTGCTAGAATATGATGTGGAAATAAAGCCCACAAAGCTGGTGAAAGGACAGGGATTGGCGAAACTAATGGCTGAATCAAACTTGCATGCCTTGGACATAAATCTGATCACTGCTTTGTCCGATGAGAATGAGGAAGAATCGTCAATTCAGGTATCTGAAATGTTTGCTCTTTCTCCATGGTATTCAGATATCATATATGTGCTCAAAAATTTGTCACCACCACTCGACATGACTAGAAATAAATCGAGAACACTCAAGTTGAAGGCTGCCAAGTTTTGCATTCTTAATTCGACACTGTATTGGAAAGATCCCAGTGGCGTCTTGTTAAATTGTTTGGTGGAAAAGGAAGCAAAGCAAGTCATGGAGGACTGCCACCAAGGACACTGTGGTGGTCACCTTTTTTGGAAGTCAACAACAAACAAAAAATTGAGAGTAGGGTTCTATTGGCCGACATTGTTTGCTGATGTATATAAGATGGTCAAGCACTGTCATAAGTGTCAGATTTTCGAAGGAAAGTAGAAGTTACAGCCTCTACCACTCAAGCCCATAGAGGTGAGTTCCCCTTTCCAGCAATGGGGATTGGATTTCATTGGTGAAATTCATCCCACCTCTTCCGGACAACATAGATGGATCCTCACAGCCACAGATTACTTTACAAAATGGATTGAGGCAATTCCCACCATACAAGCTATAGATGCGGTAATCATTTCATTCCTTGAAAATAACATCTTATCTCGCTTTGGTTACCCGAATAAGCTAATCATTGATAACACAGCAGCTTTGAAATAAAAAAGGATGGTAGATTTTTGTCATAAATATCACATCATTTTGGGTCACTCAACTGCCTATCATCCATAAGGCAATGGATTGGTGGAATCTTCGAACAAATCATTGGTCAACATAATCAAGAAGCTGCTAGAAATAAATAAGAAGAGCTGGCATAAGAGGTTGGTAAATGCGCTTTGGGCAGATCGGGTCAGTCAGAAGAAATCCATAGGTACATCACCATTTGAGCTTGTTTATGAAGTTGATACAGTATTTCCTTCCTCTCTCGCTGCCTTGGTTGTCAAACTTCTTTAGGAGGCCAACAATGAAGAAGATCCCATGCAGAGAAGGTTGAATCAAATGGTCCACTTGCAGCAGACCGGAGAAGAAGTTTTCAAGAACACATCCAAATTGCAAGAGAAAATCAAGAAAATTTATGACAAAAAGGCAAAGGTGGATAAATTTCAGGTTGATGATGTGGTGCTGAAGTAGGATGCAAGGAATGAGGAAAAAGGCAAGCACAGTAAGTTCGAGAACCTCTGGAAAGGTCCTTTCAAGATTGCAGCATATCGGGGCAGAATGCCTTTCTTCTGAAGGAAATGAACGGGGAAGATTGTCCAGGAGGGTTGATCAATGGTCGGTTGCTCAAGCGGTACCATTTCTATGTTATTAACGCTGCTTCCACTATCACTGTAAATACCATTTTATTTTAGTTTGTTAGAGTTGGTTAAGTTAGCCTTTAAGTCATTTCAATGTCAAGTTTGAGTCAGTTTTTTTGGTCATTTCTGTTTCATAAATGAGTCAAAGTCCTGTATTATTTATCGAAATGATGACTCCATAGCCCAATGGACGAAGGCACTGTCTAGCTCTTCCAGAGATCTGCTGTTCTTGGCACCTCTGAGGAGCTACCATCCCCCATTGGAGCCAATGTTAGAGTAGGTCTGCCCAGTCCTTCGTCAAAGATCAAAACTCTTTATGCATTTCATTTTTAGGTGTCCTGCTCCATTCACACAGCTACATTCCTCTAGGGGCATGGCATAATCTGACAAAGAAGGTCATTGTAGTCATTCCCCCTCATGTCTGGCTCCTGTTGGGTCAGGTCTTTTGTCAATAATCATCAAAGTCCATAACAGTCAAGGTTTGGTCCTTTAAAGGACAAAATTCATTTTCAATGTTTAGGTCTAGGGATGCATCAATTTGGTGTTTGAACATGTCCAGTAAATCCATGCAGGCCAGAGTGAGGCCCTTACACAGTTATGGTTCAGAGAGCTTCATCGTCATGTGGATAGACTTCGACTCTTCTTCAAAACTCTGTTTTGAAGAAAAGTCAAATAGTGTCATTTATGACAAAATTTTCAAAAAAGTCGTCAGTTGATTTCTTCAGATGCAGTCATGGTTTCCGTGGCCAAATGTCCTATCGTTCAATCCCTGCAAAGAGTGCCGAAAATTTCATCATTTGAGCTAAAATTTCAAAGGAAAAGTGAAAATCAGTGTGTTTTAAAGTGAGTGAAAAAGTGTCAAAACACAACATTAGAAAATTGAGTTTTCAAGGAAGAAAAAATTAAACCCATCTCTCCCAAGGCTATATATACAAGTTTTCATCAAAATCAAAGGCATTGTGCTATTACAAGCCTTGGAGAAATGTTGCAAAGGTGTGAGTGTGCAATTGTGAGTGTTTGAGGGAGTTGGAGGCGGTTTCAAGCAGCGCGACGCATATACCCAGGAGCACGGCGCACACAGAGGGCGTGGTGGACACAGAGCCTGCCCACAGTTGAAATTTTCCAAAGGCGCGATGCATACCTAGGGCGCGGTGCATTGGGCTTTGTGCATGGCTCACACAGACAAAGGGCTGAAACAAGTGCCCAATCGCTTCCAAATTTTGGTGAAGCCTATCAAATTGAAAGGTACGCCTTATAACATCACTTGCTCATCAAATTTTGTCAATGATATGATGGTTTATGATGATGTTTGAATGCAACCAAATGCACAAAATCAACCATGAGAAATCACCAAAAACCATGATGGCTAGGGTTGCTAGAGTGTGTTCATTGTGCCAAGGTTTCATTCCACCCATCATTTTCCCCTCACCTACCATTTTTCCCATCCTCCCTTTATCATTTTTCCTAAAATCCCTGCCCTAAACTACTACCAAACCCTCTCCCATATCCATCCACATTTGGTCAACATGACACCCCAAACCCTACCTTGTCAAAACCCCAAACCCTACCCTATCAAAATACCCAAACTCCTCACATATCCCTAAACAAATTTCTCCCTATAACCCCTATTCCCATTACATCACTCCCTTCCTAATACTCCCTGTTTCATTGTTCCCCTTGGTGACAGATATCACAAAGGCACCTAGCCTCACACCATCATCAAAGGTCAGCATAATCACAGTCCATACTGCAGTCATGACATCACAGCATTCGTCAGAGTATGTGATGGAAACACAAAGTGACTCATCCTCAGAAGAGCAAGCTCCCAGGACACATCACAAGAGTGGAAAACATGTCAGGGATGAGCCCACTACCCTCACTGAATTACAAGCATTCCCTCTTGCCATGTCGTGTTTCGCACCTAGCATGTTTTGAATTTTGTCAAAGGGTGGCAAATGTTAGAGTTCATCATGAGTTGGCCCGTCTATTTGTACTTTATCTACATGGAGGTTAGTCCATCTTGGCAGGGGTCACTTTCACATTGACACCCGAAGAAATATCAGTGGCAACAGGTATACCAAATGTTGGAGAACAGTGGCGTAAGAAGAAGAAGGTGGATAGGCAATACTATGAGCCTTACATCAAGGCCAGATTCTTGAGTCAACTCACAAGAGTCTTTCCCTTCAGATACTTGAAATATGAGTATGCTCCACTCATGAGATTGATCATGAAATACTTCAGCTGTGAGGGGAGGTTTTCTCGACTATATGCCTATCACATCCGGTTTCTCATGCACTTTACCAAGGTGAGGATGATGAACCTCTCATTTTTCATATGCAGGAACATAGAGAGGATGAAAACCTTCATGCTGCATAAGACCCCTCAGCAGCAGCTTAACAGTGTGTATCACTTTGCTCTTATCCGAATTTTGGTAGATCATCAGTTGGGATTGCAGGGCATTTCTTGGGAGGACTTCATCTCCCGTGACTTCTTCAGCACATCACAAGTACCATCAGAGCCAGAGCAGGAGATGGGTGGTCCTTCTCATCAGCATGAGCACCATGAGACCACTACCATGCCAATTTTTGTTACATATCAGAGAGGCAGTAAGAACTTGTTTGCAGCAACAAAGCGAGTGTTATCTCCACCCAGGGTGGAAGGGGCCTCGCTTCCGGCATCAGTGACACAGGTACTAGACAAGGGCAAGAAGCCCATGCATGATGAGGGGCCATCAGGTGTATAGGAGATCGATGTCATCCTCATTCAGGATGATGAGGTAGAGGTGGAAAATGCCCGACTTAGGATGACCATTCAGGAGCAGGACACAGAGATCCAAGAATTGATACTCAATGTGGAGAGGGCCGGATGGATCATCAAGTATATGGAGCAGAGGAACAAGAATCTTGACGACCATCAGGCAATCATGGAGCTGCAAAGCATCCGTGAGAATCGACAAGTTGCCCAGCAAAGGAGGATTGAGCTCACTACCTTAGAGCAAGAGATCAACAATGACCGTGAGTCATGGTTAGAGCAGGTCAATATACACCTGGAGAGATTGCTGTTGAAGGCCAACAGAGACAAAACCATATTGAGGAGGATGGCTTGTCATTACAGGGCATGGAACATGAGTGCAAAGGCCCGAATAAGGAGTTTGAAGGCCAAATTGAGTAGAGCAAAGAAAGAGGCAAAAGAGCAAGATCGGCTTCGAATCTTGACCAAAGCTTCTGTGTCCCAAGATAGTGCCTCTTAGAGAACCTCCAGCCCAAATTTCAAGAAATTTGGGACAATTTTGGTCACATGGGAATTTTTTGGCACAAACACAGGTTTTTTCTCTATACGCGTTGCGCCACTGGCGCGACGCGTAGGATTAGGAGCTCCAAATGAGAAATTGTTCATATTTTTGGATTCATCATGCAAAATCACAACTACTGGCACTCGAGCAAGAAATTTGGGCATGATTTGAGTCTTCAGGAGGTCAAAAACACCCAAACAATGGCCTCACTGCCTCTATTTTGACACACAGGAAGCAGTCTTGGGAGAATGAAGATTTGGAGGGGCAAATGAGCTCAAAATTGAAAAATTCCACTTGGGTTGGAAAGCAGACAGGATAGGCTTTCCAACAAGCACACTTGGGTACATTTTGGACTCCTTCAAGTGCCTCAAAATGGGCCTCAAAGTGGGGTGGTGCATAGAGAAAGGGGCACGGCGCATATAGGAAAAAAGGCCCAAATTGCCTCTATTTCGCGAAATTTCAATTCACGACTTTTCTAAGTGGGCCCTCTCATCTAAAATTCACTTTTGCAGCACCAAAGGTGGAATTTAAAGTATTTTCACTCCATATGGGCATCTATCCAAGTGGAAAAGGAAGGCAAAGGGTCACCCAAGCCATTTGTCATGTTTATGGTGCTGCACCTGTAGCTGATGTTTGGCTCTCCACCTTCATTTTGTAATGATTTGAGTAACTCCCCAACCCTTGGGCGTTCTATCTCTTCATGGCACATTCTATATACTGTATGCAAACTATTTGCAAAGGGTTGGTTGGCTTGTAACTTCTGGGAGACTGTGGGAAAGAAACTTTGTTTCTGCATTGTATATTTTTTTACAGGGATTAATGAAAGGCAGGCTCTGTTTCATGAGATTCATGTGGTTGTGATGTAGAAATGTGCCTCTTATGTTTCGTATGTATCTTGTTATTTTTCATAGTTCATTCATATTCATTTCCATTGAAATTTTCTAAGTTAGCTAAGGTAGAATTCAATTTTATTACTCTGCCTGTGGGAAAATTTCATGTTCAGTGTTCATTCTTCTGTTGAAAAGGATTCATGTTGTCCATGCCATTTTCACCCTCTTAATCAATCTCTCCATTCCACACTATCTTAAACTAAATTGCTAGGCTTTCCCCCTATATTGCCTCACGAAGTAATCCGTGCCTTTGTATTAAATTCTCTGTTTCATTGAGGTCCATTAGTCCCATACCATCCCAGAAACATAGTCATTTATAAAAATCACTTCTTGTATCCATATTCACTTACTAGCCTAAGATAAATATTTCATTGTAAGTCATCTGAGGTTATTTTGTTTATCTATCCACTGAGTGTGACTCGGAGAGAGCCCTCTCCTGTTCTGGTAGGGCTAGCGACTAGACTAAGCGAGGTTTGTGGTTACCCTGAATTTTTCCTTCTTTCAGCCTAAGGCAGATTTAGGTGCTAACAGAAGGCTTGATAGGCTCATCGTTTCGTGAAGGTGCATGTTCGTCGTGTTCATTCGCTTTGCATACTTCGTTCATTCATCTATTGGAAAACGTATTGTTCTGCATGTGTTCCCTCCGTTCATCCCATTCGTCGTCTTGTCATGTTTGTTGGTGTACCTGTATCTGCAGTCACTCATGATGAGATGACATCAAATCCAAAACCTCCTAGTCTACCATGACACATGATCATTTCAGATGCAAGTGACCGGGAGAGGTAGCAAGGTTGTGATCTGGGATAATGGCTCCAGTCACTGCTGATGAAAATGGCACAAGAGTCATTAAGTGATGGAGACGGGCAATCTGATTCGACAGTGACTGTCTATGAGGTTTGGCTCAACTGGGAGGGAAAATTGTGCAAATTTTGGGAGAAACAGTATAGGCTACTTGTAGGCAAGGCAAGCATGCTCTACGCATTTTTCAGAACAAACAGGGAGCGGGGCTAGATAGCCAGAATTATGCATTTTTCTAGAGGAATGGGCTGGGCTTAATGAAGGGTCAAAAAGTAGGGATTGCGCAGCCTTTCTGGGGAACTGCCCAGGAGACTGGCAGCCAAAACTATGCAATTCCCAGAGGGAACTACCAATTCGAAGTTGGGGTCATTGGAAGCCAAAAATACGCAATTCCCAGAGGGAACTGCCAGTTGGCTGTTGGGGTCACTGGAAACTAAAACTGCACAATTCCTAGAGGGATCTGCCAACTGGCCACTGGAGTCACTAGTAGCAGAAATTGCGCAATTCCTGGAGGTAATTGGCGGCCTACTTCTTGGGGCTACTGGCAAGGAAAGCTGCATTGAGGTGGGGAGGCTAGCTTGCTGATCATCTCTATGAAATTTCTGAGCTGAGCTGACTGATGGGTAGTGGAAGGCCTTCTCATGAACACTGCGCAATTTCTAAGATGAACAGTTGGTCGACTGTTGAGATGACTGGCTAGGAAAACTACACAATTTTCTAAAGGGGACAGGGACAGGCACTTGGTGTCTGTCTAGCCTATCTGTGCAATTTACTCAGTCAGTTGAGCAGGTGAGACCAGTGGCCTCTGTGCAATTTTTAAGGGGAGTCAATCCTGAGGTGACTTCTGGGTCCGACTGTCTAGGTGGCCAACATGAGAGCTGATTGAATTGCTTGCGGGCAGTGCAGCTTGAAAAGACTAGCTTGGTTCTTCTGCGTTGTTCTGGTTGATAGTCGATCAAGTTGACAACAAGGTGATGGTCCAGATATCAAAGGGGAGTCAGATCATCAAAACCTTCAGCAAAAATAGTTACGTGTGTGAACAATCAAAAGATGCATAGCTGATCATATGAACACACACTCCCATGACTTGACGACGAAACGACCAAACCATCCAGACACACATGTTCAACAAGACTGACCAACGGTGTAAGTGACAAGTGCAACACTCATTATTGATCATTCATTGATTGATATGACGCTTGCACAACAATGAATGTGACTCTATGTGTGAGTGTGATAGATGCTTTCATAGCGAACACAATAAGCACATACAAATCGAAGACTTTGAGCATAGCCAGAACATGGCCGCAATCATGACTTAGACATCAACATGCGAAGACTTGAATGCAATGAACAAGTAAGGTGGATGTAAAGACTCACGTGAGCTCACTGAATGAACTCGAGTGTGTGCAGTCATCAAGTGAAACTCTTGAAGGGAGGCTCTAAAATTGGTGCAGGCCGAAATTTTGGAGAGTGGTTGTATCCACTACAACAAGTCTGTAAGCATAACTAAAGTATTAATAAGGATATTAGTCCATAAATTCCTGTGTTTTTTCCATTTACTTCTGTTATGAATGAATGTGCTTTTATGCTATAATGAATGATGGGTTATGAAGTAATACTGTATTGATGCGCAACTTTACATAATTGATGTTGTTATATGAACGCACTTAATGTTAACTATTTATGCGAAGAATATCTTATTGCATGTTAACGTTCTCAGTGCTTAGGTTGATCTGGGTAAACACGGGACTAGGAGTAATCACAGAGGCACGTAAGTGGTTGATTCACCTATTTAGCATGAAAGAGTCGTGAAAAAAGGTATAGGAGTTAATTAAGGGTAGCTATATCAATAAGCCCTAAGGGCTTACTAATCTGCGTGAAGGTAGGTTTAGGGCATAAAATGACATTACACTAATCTCTGGGTGTAAAAACATGGTTCTAGCATCCCCCCATACTGCTTCGAGTGAGACTTTAGTCTGTTGGAAATAATACTGAGAGGGGGGGGGTGAATCAATATTATCAGATCAGTAAAAATTTTTCATCTTCACACTAAGATTCACATACGCGACTTCAGTTAAGGATATACGCGTATATACGCGACTGTATTAAATGAAACAAGCGTATATGCAACAATCTTAAGATTAAGTTAGCTTATATTCAGTAAATGCATCAGAACATTATTAACCACATTAACAGTAAACAGGTGTGGTAAAATAGTACAGATCATCACACATAAGAAGCACACATGAACACCATGATATAAGGTGGAAACCCAATGTGGGTGAAAACCACCTACTGCAATTCGTCTCTTTCTTCCTTTAATAAGAAACTTCTTTTACAGTGTACTGGTGCAGTCCTTTACCAGTACGCAGGCTACAACCTGCAGAGGGCTACAACCCTCTCTTGTTTTCTAGTTACTTCTGGAAGGGAGCTACAACCCCCTTAGCTCTTGTACTAGAGCATATACTAGTACGTAGGTGCTGACCTACAAAAGGCTACAACCTTCTTTTCTTCAGGGACCACGTTTCATCAATTTTTAGACTGGATCCATAAGTACAAAACAATCACTACTGCAATACAATCATCCACTTATACTTGCATCATAAATATCCAAATAACCCAAAACTAAATCAATGAAACCCTGTCATCAAAAACACAGAACGCAAACTAGAGCCCAAAACTCTGCAACAACCAGTAGAATCAACAGCAACCGGAAATACCAAATCTCATAAAGCATACGCCACTTTAATATACCAAAACCGCGTGTATACGCACTTTCACCTCATACAACATACGTACAGATCTAAAGATAATTACTTGTACCTTCGCTGTTATATCAACCCAATCCAAGCAGCACAAACCAATAACCAGCAATACTAGATCTTCGCACTTCGTCAGACATTCATTCCTTTCTCCCTCTTACACCTCTTCTTGGCCTAATTATCTTCTCCTTATATAGGTTAGGCTTCTCTCAATACCATGGTCCAAAACCATGTAGAAACAATACCATGAACCCAATACATGGGGTCGTCACTTTGGACCAAATACCACGGACCAAAACCATGATTTCCAACATGTACGTGCCTTTACTCTTATTAACCCGCGTGTATACGCATACGCCCATTCTACTTCGCTAACCCACGTATATACGCCCTTTCTTCACAGTCAACCTGCGTATATCTCTCTGTTTACCTGCTGCACTGTGATTTGTCCTCTAAGTGAGTTGCCATCACTTGTATCATTCCTCTGAGTGAGTTTCCATCAAGGAAAACACCTGAATCATAATGCCAACAATCTCCCCCTTTGGACTTGATGGCAACCACCACACCAAGTCACTCTCCCACTTTGACATCAAGGGCAAAGGGCAGACCAATATATTCTCTTCCTTGGTATACCTTTTGCTGTCCATACTCCCCCTGAGTACCTGCTGAAGTCTCTGAATGAGCTCCCCCTTTGTATATGCCAAGATGTATCAATCCATCCATGCTCCCCCTGAGAAAATGAAAGATTTAGGACTAGCACTTCATTCAAAATCATGACTATCATTCATCATATATGATCTGCACCATAAGCATCAGCATCTAAACCTGCAATACCATTCCTTTGATCAACCAACAGGATGTATCATTTAGCTACATAAGCATCATCACAAACTTCTAAACACAATGCCAACAATGCATTGTTTGAAGTATATTCTCCCCCTGAGCCAGTGCCAACCATCTCTTATCATGACCGAACCTTTCCCTGAGTCTGTTCTACTGCCCTTTCTCCTGATCTCCATATACGCGACTCTGCAGCCTGTAACTCGCGTATATACGCGACTTATCTTCATTATATCAGCGTATGCAAGATGGAATACTGAATTTCTTCACTTTCAGTATCCCCTGTGTCTGTTATGTCAGCTAACTGAGTTATGTCACACTTTTCTGTCTCTAATTCTGTCTTCTGAAACTGTGACGATGTATGGTCCTTTTGTTTTGAACTTTGATATTTGCTCTTGCATTCCCTTACTTTATGTCCAAGTTTGCTGCATGAATAACATCTTACATATTTCATGTTCCTTCTATTGCAATCAACTGCTTTGTGTCCATATGCATTGCAGGCAAAGCAATATCCTCTGAAGTACCTGGGATGTGATGATCTTTTGTGATGATCTTGAACCATTCTACTTCTACATCTGGTTGCAACATGTCCAAGATTATGACGTACATAACATTCAACATTATTCAGTGGAGGAGTAAAAATCTCGTTCCTTGATTGTTGATGGGGATGAACTCTCAACTCCTTGTTGATCATTTTAGATTTCTCTTTGGAGTTCCTTGCCTCACCTTGTGAACTAGATTCACCTTCAACAGATTCATGAAAGCCAAGACCAGTCTTGATACTAGGGGATCTTTAACTACCAAGAATGTCATCCAAAATCTTAGTACTATCTTGAAATCGCAACAATTTATCATTTTCTTATAATTTACCTTTTAAGATATTTACCTCAACCTGATGTTGTTCTTCCTTTTTCAGATACGTTTCCTTAGGTCTTCTTCAGCTTTTCTTCCTTCTTCCACTTGTTGCTTCAATTTGATCACTTCATGTTCAAGAGCTTCTATGTTCTGCTCCTTTGATTTTTCAAGATCTTCTTTTAGAGAGAAGATCTTTGATTCAAGACTTTGAATAGTTATGCTCTGATCTTTTACTATATCCTGCAATTTCTCCCTTACCCTGGTTACTGTCTCCAATTGTTCGATTAATTTGGTAACTTCTTCAGTTTATGCATTCTTCTTATCATATGCCATGAGACTTCTAATGTCTTCGCTACCATTGAATGATTCATTACTTTTAACATGGGTATAATAGCTTCTATTACCTTCTTCCGACATCTTTCCTTTGTTATGAGGGCATATAGCAGCATAGTGACCAACTCTACCACATGAAAAGCATTTGAAAGGTAGCTTACCTTTGAATCATCCAGTTCCCCGTTCAAGATTCTTGACAAAATTTACCTCTTCTTCTTCCTCTGACATGTATCCTGATGCTTCGAATGCAGCTTCTGATGGTCCCTCTTTTCTCATCTCAAAAGCAGTTAAGATTCCGTGAAGCTGTGACATGGTGATTTTCTGCATATTCTCCTTTTCTTCTATGGCAGACACTTTGGAATCAAATTTAGCAGATAGGGATCTCAAAACCTTTTCAACTAAGACAACTTCCTTAAATTATTCACCCAAATCCCTCATACAATTTACAATCTCATCCATACACAAGAAGTAATTAGCTATGCTTTCATTACTATGCATCTTAAGATTTTCATACTGGATTCTAAGAGTTTGAAGCTTTGCTCTTTTTACCTGTTCATCTCCTTCGTAGCTTAGAATGATTTTGTCCCATATTTCCTTAGCTGATTTGTAATGCATGATCTTCATAAATTCTGATTGTGTCAAACTTCCCAATAAGACAGTAACAGCTTTGGCATTGAGCTCATATTGCTTTTTCTCGGCTGCATCTGTTGGAACTGCTGATGGGAAATTGTATCCACTTTCTACGATTCCCCAAACATCTGCTCCAAGTGATTGTAGATATGTTGTGGTTCTTATCTTCCAGTGGGTAAAGTTGCTCCCTTCAAAGACTGGTGGCCTGATATGTGCCTCTTTTTCTGGATTAGCCATTCCAATGGATCTCTTCCTTCAAGCAATCAAGCTTCTTCAAAAGGACCTGCTCCGATACCAATTGTTGGAAATAATACTGAGAGGGGGGGGGGTGAATCAGTATTATCAGATCAATAAAACTTTTTCATCTTCACACTCAGATTCACATACACGACTTCAGTTAAGGATATACGCGTATATACGCGACTGTATTAAATTAAACAAGCGTATATGCAGCAATCTTAAGATTCAGTTAGCTTATCTTCAGTAAATGCATCGGAACATTATTAACCACATTAACAGTAAACAGGTGTAGTAAAATAGTACAGATCATCACACATAAGAAGCACACATGAACACCATGATAT